>PVIJ01002219.1:20645-44199 GCA_004024925.1 Scalopus aquaticus | reverse complement strand
TTGATTAAAAAATTATTTTTATACTAATGATAATATCTCTTTTTGGCACATATTTATGCAATTTTAAAAGTGTGTCATGCAAAATTTAAATTTTACATAAATTTTATCATTTTCTTCCTGTTTAAAGAAGGCAAGAAATCAGTTTAAGAAACCCCAAACAGCATACTTTTTAATAAATCTAAAAAATACATGAACGGGCATTTACAATGGAAGATAAACAAATGAAACAAGAAAAATGTTCACCATTATTAGTCACTTGGCCTATGAAAATTAAAATCATGAAGAGCTGCCGTATCTACTTAGAATAATTTTTTTTCAGATATAAATTTCTTTATATTGTTTTTAATGAAGTACCATTGTTTTACATTCTTGTTAATATTTTGACAGTATAAGATTTCTCCCCTCAAGTGCGGTCACCATAGTCCTCCTCCCACTCTATCACTTATAGTCCTCCACCATATTCCATAAATAAATTTTAAAAGGCTGACAAGACTAAATATTGACAAGTGTTTATAGCAACTGGCACTCTCATACATTGGAGATAGATGAGTAAAATGGTACAACTTATTTGAAAAACCTTTTGGCAGCATATTTTAAAGTTACAGTTAATTACCCTATGGGTCAACAATTTGACTCCTAAATATTTATCCAAGAGAAATAGAAACATTGAATGACAAAAATTCTGAAAGCCTATAGCAGTTTTATTTATGATAACTTCAAAATGGAAATATCTCAAATGTTCAATAAGTGAATGGTTAAAATTTTGAATTTATATACTAAAATACTACTTATCAGTAAAATGAAATAATTAGTAATCCATGTAAATGTATGGATTGTAAACGTATGGATTTGAAAATTATTATGTTGAATGAAAGGAGTTTATCACAAGTGTTTGTTTACTTCTTTTGTTATATTTTTGGAACAGGCAAAACTGATCTATGGCAAGAGACATCAGAATATTGGTTGCTTCTAGGGGAGAGCGTTTTGGGGATACATGAGTGTTAAGGGGTTTGGAGGAGCTTTCAGGGGTGATAGAAATATTTCTTATGTAATATTAGCCTTGTGGGTTATGCAAGTGTGTATCCATTTGTCAAACCCCATCAATCTAAGTTTTATGCTTTCTATTATATGAAAATTATACCTGAATTAAAGTAAAGATGCATTTTAGATCACTCAGTTTCTTCCTTTCACATTGTGATTTTAAATAAATTTTGCAGTTATCTCTTGTGCTTATTTGAATCTTCAAGCCAAGTTAGATATTTTAATTTTTTAACTCTTTTGTTTGACAATATTGCACTATACAAAATGAATTACTCATTCTTAGGCATTTTAAAAGATTCATAAACAAATTCCACTCACCCAACTAATTGCAAGATAGCAAAAAACAGTTGATTTACAACAAATTTAGATGGCAGTGTGTTATAACCTCAGCATAAGCTCAAAGAAAATAGTGTTAGACTTTGGAAAATGATCAGATTCTAGTAGATTGCATTAGGGAATGTGCACTTTTATATACAGTCACTCAGCAAGGGCTCTGCAAAATTGCCAAGGGTCACAGTTCTGGCATTTTCATTTCAGATCATTTTAGCAATTTTTGCTCATAGGTTCTCCATCAACAAATGCTGCCCCTCTTTTCTTCTGTACAGCCTTGAAGGAACAATCTGACCTGAAAATTTTGTCAGAGAGGAGACAAGAAGAAAGAACAGAGAAAGAGATTTTGTTAGGATTTAAAAAAAAAAAAAAATGAAAGGAAATAAAACCTGAAGCTGAAGTTGGTGCCACAAGTCAGGGATGGCTGCCCTACCCTGACATGGCAATCAGGACAAATGTATCTTATTGCTGCGCCATTCATTGGGACAGTAGTTTTGCCTACTCTTTAGCCTCCAAGTGTTTCCATTATAGCTCCCTATTTTTAGGAGTTAATAGCTAGGCAATAATAATTTGCTTCAGGCTGGCATACCAGGTCTCAGTCAGGGAGCACATTTAGAATTGAAGATTGCCTATTTCAGATGCTTTTGTGTGTGTTGTATGTGTGTGTGTGTGTGTGCTTGTATGTATGTTCATATAATCTAAAAGTGTTTGCTGTTACAAAAATTACATCTGATAACAGATTGAGCTCTTATATGATAGTAGTATTTGCCCATCTCAAATGCTGGGTAAAAAATCAAATCACTGAAAAATATCTTTTTAGAAAAAATTGTGTTAATTTATATTCATTTCCATTAGCTCCATTAGGTGTTTAATAAGTGTTCACTGTCAAGAGCAAAAACAAAAATTCTATTTATTACACATGGCATTGTCTTCAACAGCCTTTCTATAAATATGCTTCTGTAAATGTGATTTATTCTAAAAAAATAAGTAAAATAACTGTAATATTCTAAAGAATGTTTATTGAATACTAAGCATCTCTTGAATGTTAATCTCAGGAAGCAGAATTTCATGAGCTTCATGGAATTGCAGTTTGTTTCAAGGGGCCTGCTTTTGGAGGGAAATGATGTACTTCCCCACACGTACTTGGCTACATATTTAGAAGGTGTTTTATTGAGCAGTGATTAATTTTGGAATTCTATGATGCCAACACTCTGCTCTGTAATCAACTAATGATCCTATGTAGAATCTGTTGTGTAACCCCAGGTAGATATGTGATGTTGAAGGAGAACTTTTTGCACTCAGTTTTTCCAGATGATTTAGAGAAAGGGAATGGGACACAACAGTGTGAGAAGGGAGCCCTAATGAACAGAATAAGAATTAAGGGGCTTAACAGTACCTGATGTTTATGACATTGATAGTACATTATTCTTAAACTTAACAAAAACTATGTTCTATGGGTATAATTTCCTACCCTTTAGCAGAACAGGAAACTGAACTTAAAACAGATAAATAAACTTGCCCAAGGTCAAATATCTACTTCAGAAATATTAGCTTGCTGCCAAGGGAAAACATGAATAATTAGTAATATCTATAGAAGTTACGATCCTTTTATGCAATCTACTTTCAGAGAAATAAATTTTGACTACTAAATTTACCTGGAAATTTAGTCCATACCACTGTAGAAAGACCAAGGTCTACATTCTTCTTAAGACCCATTTTTTTGGACCTCCCTGGTGGCACAGCGGTTAAGTGCTGTGCTGTGGAGCTGTCCACAGTGACAACGCCAGTTCACAACGGGGAGATTCCCACATGGCGCGGCATACCTCTCCTGCCTTGCCATCTGCTACCCTCAGCATTGTATTTCCTTCGATCTGCCTGTTCTCCTCCCCACTCTTTCTCTGGTGAACCCTCTCGCTGCCCCACACCTCTGGCCTGTACCCCACCTTGTATGCATAAATAAATAAATCTTTAATAAAAAGAAACACCAGAAGCTGAAATGAGGACAAATAGATGAGTTTCCAAAAAAAAAAAAAAACATTTTTTTCATCCATCCAAAATCTAGACAAAGATGTATCAGAGACCTTAGAGGTGATATTTCTCTTGCTAAGACTCTGAATGGCATACATATTCTTAAATTCAGTTGGTGCTTTTTAGTTCTCATCTTGTCTTTTTTACACTTGACCATTCTCTTCTTTTTGAAACACATTTCCCCTTAATTGTTATAACACTATCCTGCTTCTCCTATCACCTTCTGGTAATTCTTTTTCAGTTTCTTGCCATTTGTTCCTCAAATTCTCCCATAGTAAAATTTCTTGAAACATCATCTCACTTTTTTGTTGTTGTTGTTTTCCCTATTGAAGTCCTTGGCTTTCTCTTCCAATGCGTATCCTTTCTCCTTTAAACCTTTGCTCACCCAGGACTTCTCTCAGTTCCTTTACATGCAAAGTTCTTTCCTAAGACCCCTATACATTTCCTCATCTACCTAGAATCTCTTTGCATTGTTTAGAATTTATCATAAATTATTCTGTTGTTTCTATACACTGGCACTTTTATCTATCTTTCATTTACAACATTTCTTTGCCAGAGACATAGGAGTAAAATAAGATATTAATTAATTAAACCAGATTAGGGAAAATGTAATTGGGAAATTTGTGGAAATTTAATCTTCCCATTTTGGATGCATTAAGAAGTCTGTGAAATGTTTAAATCAAAATAACAAGTGAGTATTTTATAGGAGTCTGAATCTGAAAGCCTGAGCTGACCATAATAATTAAGATGTCTTTAGCATTAGGGGTTAAGCTCTGAAAAAGGAAAAGATCATCTCAAGGGAAAGTATGGAGAATAAAAAGAGCTAAGACTGATTCCTGAGGAATTTTAATATTTAAATATTTGGTTCAGGAGTCACACAGCTCAGGAGAGAGGAGACATTCATGCTGTCATAGAAGTTAAATACCTGAGGATTCCAAAAAGAAGACCATGTTTCCCCCAGATTGAAAAAGTGTTCACTAATTGCATTTTGCAGATAGGAAAATGGAGTCTCTTCATTCTTGACTAGCTAATCTTCAAATCACTTAACGATTGCATAATGGGTTCCTTAGATTTCTTAAACTGGTATTCAGATTACCATGTTATTGGCCTTATTAAGGGAAATTAAGTAATTTTGAGAGCAAAAAGGTGATTTTTGGACTTAAAATAGGTTAAGATAATTTGAAGTAAGCCATAAAATAATCAAAAGTCTATTCTGAAATTTCTTGGGAAAAATAGGAAAACTTTCAGTTTTTCTCTTAAAGTCAGCAGAAGGATCACTCTGGATTACATGATGTTAAAAGGAAAAGGGGAATTTGCTTCATATTTTTCCATGTCCTGTTGATCAGAGTTAGATTAGCTTTGGTGATGGTTATCTTTAAATGAATATTGTCAGGAATACCTCAGGTTTTAGCTGACACTCAGACTTCCTGAAGGCTGATTGTGGTTAAGTAGTCAACAGCTCTTATTAGGCTTCTATAAAACCTCACCCCTGATCAGAAATGCCAGTGCTTAGGGGAAATATGTCTATTGTTGGTCAGAGTTTTAATTAAAAACAATACTTTGTCTTCAGTCCAGTTTTGGAAAGAATACAGAAGAAAAAGAAAAAAAGCAAGCTATAAATTTTACAATATGTTGGCAGTGTATCTAGGTCTCAGCAAAACAAAGAAGCTTATATGCAGAAAATCTTGTAGGAATAAAGCATGTAAAATAAATAAAAAGCTTCCAGTGCTTAATTCCAATCTTCTCTACAGCAACTGGAACTGCTGATAAGACACCTACTCGGAGTAATGATGCATAATGTGAAAATGCAATAACCCAGACCTCATATGTAGGGACGAATGCCATCTTTTTAAAGGAAATGGTTGCAAATGTGAAGTGCAATGTGCTGAGCCATTTTCAAAGGTATATTTTCATAAATACGGCAAAATGCCAAGGTTTGGTTTTTCCCAACATGATAGGAAGAGCAAGGAATGTAACTATTATAGGAGCATCCGGTATTTGTCCATGTTGTACCATATAAATGTTTACGTATTGTCAATTCATTATTAGTGGCAGTTTTAATGGGAATATAAATATTATAAAGTGTGTTTACTACAGATAAATCATGGGGTGCTGAAGTAATTTGCAGTACTAAAGCTCATTTTGGATAATTACAGTGCCCCTGAAGAATGTGTTTATGTAGTACAAAGAAGGGGATTGTTAAGAAGGCGCTGTTTGGGATTGGTGACATTCTGAAAAGAGTGGAGGCTGATCCTATTTGTGACTGGGTTAGGAATGTGCGAGAACATTAATGAAAAGTGTTTTTCTGAATTGGAATGAGGAAAATCATAGTAGATTCAGTTGCTGGGTTAATCTTATTCACTCAGATTTCATGCAGATGACTTACTGTAACTAAAGAAACTACCCAAGAAATGATTAGTTAAGATTATGCTGGCAGTGAAGATACTAATATTTTAGTGCACATTGAATTCTAGCTTACATTTTATGAGAGGTAAATTAGACTGCAATGTTGTTTATCTTTGTTTTATGAAGACTTTTTTCATCATAATATTAAAGGTTATTATTGGTTTACATCTGACTTCCTATTTTATAGGAATATGGTGATTTTCAGCTTCTTTATTTTCCTCAAAAAGCATAAGATTCAGTAAACTTTAACACAACGAGTTAACAAAGAGGATTAAACAATTATGTCCCAGGCTTTGAAAGGTCATATTATAATGAGATAAAACATTTTTCCTTTCAGGTATTGTTCATTTGTAAACTAGTCTGACTTGGCCTTCTTATAAATGTGCTGCTGATTAGATTAATTTCCTCTGAAACATAAATCCCTTTTCCTTTCTGACAAGCTAGTCAGAATCTGCCAGTTTGATGATTGTTCCAGAAAAATGCAGCATAGGAGGGAAAAAAATGCTGCAGCAAAGTGAAATGAGCATAAAATTAGATTTAACGGAGACTGAGGTATCTATATTGTCATTTAAAAGGATATGCAATAGCTATTAAGTGAGTTTTGTGTTTAGATTTGGAAAGTGAGTAGCAGCTGCATGGAGAAAAATGATGGTTTGTTTTTCTCTCTGGTTGACGCTCTTCCAGCCTTCTGCCTTCTGGAATGAATCCTATGCTCTTGCTATGTGGCATACTGTTGTATGGCTTGGTTTGGGGGGTTCTATGCATGAGTGGATCTACACCTGAGCACTGGGGCAAACAGAACAAATAGTGTCCCTAATGAAGAGTGTTACTTGAATAAATTTGTTATTTATGTTACTTGCCTCAAAGTGTTAGCTTTCTCTGAATATCAGTCTTTCCTCAGGGAAAGAATTTAATCAACTTTACCTGGCAAAATTATTCACAACCTTTACTGGTAATAATATTTCCTGGCTTTCTGACTTTTGTTGAAATTTGGGAAATCTGGGATGATTCAAATGTGATAACAGATATTTTGGTTCTCCCAGCTGTTATCTCATTCAAATTTCATTTACTGAGAGGGACCTCAAAGTTCTTGTTATCTGATGTACAAATTTCATTACATAACTCCACATCTACCATTCATTCTTTAAAGAGTCAGTGTCAAGAACAATGCTAAAGAACACAAGGGACCATGGAGATGGATCACGGGTGAATTGGTGGTGGGCTACCCAAGGGGAATGCAAAATGTAAAAGACATAAATAACAATAAAAATATATATTATATAAAAAAAAAGAAAAGAGGCTCTGAGGTCTTAGCCTTTTCACACCTGTTTCAATTCTCTTCACATTCAAATATGATATCCTTTTCCTTTAAAGTGGCTTCAAATGTCAACATGGGGTAGTTAACTGTTGAGTATTGAACTTTTATGTTTCATTAGTAGATGAATGGCAAAAAACTTGGTTGGAAAAATAGTTCCTTAAGAGTAAATCACATTTCTCCAGTGCTTAGCACTAGAAATCGGACTTGTATTACTTTGGGAAAATATAAAGAAATTAAGACTATTGAAAATGTTAGATGGGATTAGAGGAATTTATTTTTATATGCTGGATATTATAGTATGATAATTATGATAATAGTTGTGACTTTTGAAAATTTCTTCTTCCTACCTCTCCTCCCCCCACCTTTTTAAACTTCTCTTATTTTAAGAATTTGCTTCCCATGGTAAATAAACTTTCTAAATTTAGATAATTTTTGTGATGCTTAAGTACTGATCACATGCATACATATGACATATAGGATAGTTTTCTCCCATATTCTCTCAGTGTCCAAATGGTTCACTGTTTTGTTCATTATTGATAAGTATCCAGTTAAGCTTAGAGGCAGCTGCAATCCAAATTCCAGGACCAATCTGTGACCAACAGGTAGCAGAATCCTTTTAATAAAAGGACCATATCAAAATCCTTATTTCAGAGCTTGCAGGTTGGTGAACAAGAATGCATCTGTATGCTGGCCAGGTGGGACAGAAACTTCATATGGATAGAAACCCCTGTTCCCAGGACCCTTCCAGACCTTGCCCTTTATACCTCTTTATCTGTCTCTTCAATCGTAACCTTTAATATCCTTTATAATAAAATAGTAAATCTATTCTACTTTGCTCAGGAAAAGAGATCAGCAGACTAGGTGATACAGCAACAAACATCAGAATATTGTCTTACGTAGACAAAGTAGAGTAGAGATATTTCTCAGGAAGCAGTATATTAAACTAATGCAGAGCTGAGACATAGCCTGGTGACCTTTTAAAGTGTATAGCAGTAGTACACATGATTCCTGGAGGAACAGCAGCTATTATTTGTCCATGATGGCAAAAGCTATGGAACAAAGATGATAGAGCAAGAAGACAGAAGGAGATTGGGGGCTTGATGACATTCTTCGACAGTGGCGACAGCCCTGAATGATTTACCTGGGGACCTCTTGTTAAAGCAAGTGTGCCAACTCTTTTTTGTTTAACCCAGATGCACAGTCCTTTTGAATCCTAAATAAAGGGAAATCATATGGGAAGGGGAGGCTGAGTTTCAAGAATAAATCTCTGTCCTCAGAACTGGACACATGATTACTTGAGGCCAAATTCTACGAGGTCAATTGCTACTATTGATACTTTTAAAAATCTTGTCTGCTTGAAGTATAGATGAGTTCCAGGTTAAATATTCACGTAGGATTCAACCATGGGAAAATGGAGGCAAGTAGAATATAAAGATTAAGACTGGCCCTTTATATTTAGACTGTACTATAGAGTGAAACTTGTTCCTGGATAATTTTAAGCAGAGGCTCCTTTCCTACAACTATGTAGAGATACTCCTGGTGCTGCTTCTAGATCCCTGGAATATCCTCTTTTGGACACGTCCACTACCTTTGCTGCCTGCTCTGTTCCTTCATTGCTTTCAAACTTGGGCTACAGGAATTCCTTGGCCAAGTGGCAAGGAAGCTCTGTGGTATGCCTATGCTTCAGAACTCCCTACATGATCAGGTTGAGCTGGGGTTCATTGAAATTGCACCTCACTTGGCTGCCTCTCCACTGCTTCACTATTTCTACAGAAAGGACTTCCTTAAAAAGCCCACGAGAAATAACTTTCTTAATAAAACCCTTGCACATGAATCTTTCTCTTATGTTTTGTTTCCGAGGAAACTGAGTTAAGACGAGCCATACTTGTGGAAATAGCTAAAAAGGAACTTTAGTATAGAATTTTAACAAATGTAGAAATTTCCTAAAACCATACTTTAGAAAATAGCCAACAAATGCTGATAGGAACACTGACACTCTGCTGTAGAGGGTATTAATTGTAGGTTGGAGGATGTACTGGAGGAACAGAATTTGGAAGCATGGGTTACTTTGTTTAACAGCTCTGCATCTATTCTTCGTTGTTTTCCCAGTTCTTTTGCCATAATTGGACTGTCATTGAAATACATTAATCTAAATCCCGATCTTATAGTCATCACCACAGATTAGTGTTTAACTTGATGTTTGATGATGTGCACCCTAGCAGTTTAGAAATAGAATGCACTCATTCAAGTAACCGTTTTTTTATTTTTGATAAAAAGAGGAACCAATAAATGTTAGCTTCTTGCTATTGTGTACTTACCTTTGTATTTGATAATCCTTCCATATTGCAGCACTGTTGTCACCGGCTTATTACTGAAAATTTAATAGTATTTAATTAAAATCCGGAAATGTGCTTTCAATTCTATTACCCTAAAAAGTGGAAAAAAAAAAAGGCTCATCCTTACCATTTGCATTATACTGGAAACTGTTAAACACTTAATCTTCTCGCATAGTGGTTCTGTGCTTTTAAGAGGATTACATTATTAATTGTTTAATTATTCATTATGCGGCATTTTGCCGTTCAGTACAAAAGCTTTTTTAAAATTAATTTAATGTTTTATCCTTCTTAGCAGTCATTCTTTGTACTGGGCTCTCTGTTCTTTCATGATAGGATGTCGCAGCAAAGAATCAAGAGGATGCCTTGTTGAAAGCTGAGCCTGTATCTGTAGCAAATAGATCTTTCACCAGAGCAGTGACTCAACACACCATGAGGCAACTGAGTCTTGCTGTACTCCAGAGACTGTGGTTAGAAATATGTCACCAGCAGGAGCATCATTAATCATAATTGTAGGAGTGACAGTCAGTTTCTTGACCTCATTGAGACAGGCAGGGAGGTCAGTGCTTCAAGCCGTTCATCCTTCAGGCAAGGAAAACTATTGGGAAGATTTCCTTTTTGTTATCGCTGGCATTTTTATTTAATCCCATCATTTTCCCCACAGTCTGGGCAGAAGTACAAAAGCTTCAAGCAGGCATAGCCTGGCCCTCTTTTTTTTGCTCTCTGCCAAGAGTAACACTGGCAATTGATGGGTTAGGGGAAACCAACCACACCCCTGTTTTCTCAAACATTTTTCTCTCATTCTTCCTCCCTTTTTTGCTCTTTTATTTTTTTTTCCTCCACACATTTTTTGGGCAGGAAGAGCAGGAAAGAAAAAAGAGTCACCTTAGGGAAGCAAGGTGAGGGCAGCGGTCCCATTTTCCGGAGCTGAGTGGAGGGGCGGGGTGGGAAGCCTCCTGACTTGGCGTGACAGTGAGCATGCTCGGTCAGCAGTGGTCAGCGGGCGGCGGCCGCCGGAGGAGAGCTGATGCTCAGAGAGAGCCTGTTGCAGCTAGTGACTGTCACTCCAGGCACAACCCGGGACGCTTGCAAAGGAAAAGCACCAAGAGTGAAAAACATTCTAGACTCTCCATTTGTATATATGAATGCACGGACATTAAACCATATTTGATTTTATATAGATAAGTATTATTATATTCCAACAAGACATGTTAATTGAATTAGCAAGAGCCTGTGTGAGAAGAGATTTAAATAATTCAGCATGTAGCTACTACCAGTACCAGTTACTACTACAGTAGGAGCCTAAGGGCACAAATTTAACAAGTTGATCAATGGTCCCACATGCTTTAGTGTGTACATTCTTGCGGGATAAAAATGGATAGATAAATCGGGGAAAAAGAAGAAAATTTAAAGTAGTGGTAAGAAAAAGAAAAGGAATTAGTTGGGTGACAGTATGTGATGGTAGAATGGCTGCTTTAGGTGTGATGGTGAGGGTATACCGCCTTGATAAAGCATAATACAAATATTTGTGGGCATTGCATGGCAAATTTAAGAAAATGCTGAATGTAATGATCCATCCATAAAAGGGGGAGGGTATCATTAATATGTTTATCATTGTTCAAAAGTGATTGTTTTTCAACAAAATTTTTAGATTTTGTTGGGTTTGATTTTTATATTGGGTTTGATTTTTCTTACTTTCCAAACCAAAAACAGATCCCAGAAATCTGTCTATAAAACTGAGATTCCTGAAGCGGGAAGAGGAGAGTAGTGCAGAGATGGGTGGGAATGCAATGGACTCTGGTGGAGGACTGTAGATGCCCTGGTGAGGGAGTTGTAACATCCTATATAATCATATGATCAGAGGTGTGAATTTATACCTCTGAATCATATATAGTGTTGTAAACAAATGTTACCTCAAAAAAAATCTCAAAGGAAATATTACATATAAAATAAAAAGTAAATCATACATTGCCTCAATTAAAAAAATCCTCCTCTTCAATCACGTCTGTTTTATAAACAGGCAGATATAGTTTAACTTCTCTTGCAATTTACTTAATCTCTGGTAAATGGTTATCTTATGAGAGACTTATATTTCTATTTGATGTCTTCCAGTCCAAAGAATATGTATGTGTATTGTACCTAATAACACTAGTGATGTTACAATGAGAATACCTATTTATGTTACATGTCATGCTTTTCTCTACCTCTCTGAAAAGCACTTTATTTTAAAAGAAGTAAATAGAGGTAGCTATTGCCTTCAAAGAATCTGAATCATTAAATTTACTTTTTCTCTTCCCTTTATTTTGAAATTTCTGTGATACTACTTTCCCTCTTGCCATCATAGAGATGTAAGATGTTTCTGAGGTCATGTTTTATTATTTTTAGCCTTAGAAAATCAAAGCTTATGATAACATAGTATGTGTGTGTGTATACACATACACACACATCACAGAAACTTCAAAGAATCACATTATCAAACTGTAATTTAAAATCTCAATGTGAATTTTATACATGAACACTAATACTTGAATATATGATGATTTTTGAGTTAATTTATATATAAATAACTGTTAGTGTGAAAATGAAGGAAGTTAATGTATGTCTGTACTTGAAGCTTATTTTGTAAATATTTTTCTTTTGTTTTAATAAGTGATGGAATGATATACAAATATTACAGAAAAATGCATAATTAAATGTGCATACTTTGATTTCTTTCTCAATAGTGTCATTAAATTTATCTTTCAATTGTTATTGAATAATTACATCTTTAACACAGAAGTTGTGGATTGAGTTTTCTGAGTATTTTTTCAGCAAGACTCATCACCTATATCTATCTTTAAATGGAAATAGTAGTAACTGCAACCCAGCTCAACTGGCATTTTACCTATTAATTATAAAACTTTTTAGGTGATTATTTTAGCAAACTAGGAATTTTCTATGTAGCAGTTGTCTTATTGCTTAACTAGCAAGGGACTTAATAAAAGGTTAGTAATAGAAGTGCTAAAGGATCTTTGAAGAGAGTTTTAGCAAAATCCAGTTCTATTACATTTCTGTAAAAAAGCATCATGAGAAATACTTAGGCGTAGTCTCTGTTGTCTTTTTATTATTGCAAAATAAAAGTAATTGTGGAGTTTAGTTTTGTAGCTGAAAGCAAAACCTCAAACATAAGATAACAGTGAAATAATTCACTTAAAACAGTTCTATTTTTCGAAGTGATAGGGGGATACAAAACAAACTTTATTTTCCAAAAGTCCTTTAAAGAGGATAGATCTAATTAGAGGGTACTTTACATATATTTATTTTTCATTGAAGGTGGGCAGAATTTTGTAGGAAAATGTGACTATCATGAGTAGGTGTGGTCACAGAATTAAAAGGAGGAAGAAATATAAGGAAAACTATTTATAGAAAACAATCGATTAATTTTGAGCCTTGAACCTAAGTTATTTATGTCAATTACAGTGAAATTTGTGAATTACTTATGCTTTGATTTCCTGTTTGTTTGTATGACTGGTGTTTGTACATATTGATGAAGCATTTTCCATACTATCTGGCTCCCTTTTTCTAGCTTTATTTCTTTTCAACATCATGCTATGGAGTAAGGGAGTTACATTTAAAAGCGTCATCCTTATGATAGCATGTCTTATTTTTTCTAAGTAATGAGTTAGGGATTGTCATCATCTATAATACCACATCCCCCTACATATCCGCACCCCCTTGCCAAAAAAAATAAACAACTAGGATTTTTTGGTATAAAAATTCTGAATGTATAGGAAACAACAAAGGCATGCATTAGTATGAAATATATCTTTTTAAATAAGAGAAGCTTTATCATATTTTAAATGTATCATCACTTAGACTTGCAGAATTAATGGGTAACAGATAAATGTTCTTAAGCATCAAAGAAATCTCCAATGTCAGATTTGATTTTAATTCATTGAGTCATCCTTCTTCAAAGAAAGACCCTCTCAACCTTTAGTGCTGCTTGGAAAGACACAAGGTTACTTAGTAATTTACATTGCAGTGTTCTGGAAATCAGATAGTGTTCCTATAACTGGAATCATTATGATAGAATTGGATAAGGATTTAACTTACTTCCTTAGGGTTGGAATTTCTAACTTCATGCATATATGAGGCTTTAATGGTAAGATTCTGTTTTGGAATATGTGCAGGCTTGTAGGTAGCACTTCTGCTGGTAAATCGACATCATTAACTTAGTTTAAAAATATTTTAAGGACTTTAACATAAAATAAAGAATATGAAAGACGAATGACTAGGGAATTGTACATATTCAGCAATCATTTATTAAACCCTACAGAGTTCTGGGCAACAATGACACTGGTAATTTAGATATTAAAATAAAGATTAATATATTTTAATTGAGAGAGACAAAAAGGAAAGCAATAATTATAAAAGCGTGAGTGTGTTATGAATGATAAGGATGTGATAAGGGTGACCTGACAACTCAGAAGGGGGACGCTGATTGCAGTCTGAGGTTAAACTTCTTAGAAGAGCATGAACTTAATGTTTCTGTAAGAATGCGAGACAAGGTTGAAGTGCTTAGCGGAGCTTAGCAGAACTGTGACATGCATTCAGAGAACTTCCGCTTTCTATATGACTGGAATTTAGTGTGTGATTGGTGAGGATCTGGAGGGAAGATAGATCTAGAAAGAAGTTAGATCTAGGGAAGTCTAAAGGGAAGAATATAGTTCATGCTGAAGATGACTGCAAGTTAGTGGAGGATTTTAAACAAACAGTAACCTGATAACCTAATCAGATGTGTGTTTAGTGAGAGCACTTTGTCACTAAATGACAGAGATAAAGTAGAGAGGGAGAAGAGATAAGGAGATTTGTCAGGAATACCTTCCTGTACTTCAGAAGACATGGAGACCTGAACCTCAATGGTGTCAATAATGGTTGATACAAAAATATGGTGCTCTGCAATATTAATGATACGGAATTAACAACAGAGGTGACCAGTTGGATAGAGACAGTGGAGTAAAGGGAGAATTAGATCTGATGGTGGTTTCAGTCACCAAAAAGGGAAATGTAAGGAAATTATAAGATTTTAAGAGGGAAAAGTGTGGATTCTGATTTGGATATGTGGAACTTGAGGAGACTGAGATGACTCAGAGTAGAGTTGTGTAGACATGTGTGATAGCCTCTTGGCTTGGAGTGGGGGTAGAACATTAAATAAGAAATGGAAATGTGGGAGTGAGTAATACATGGTTCGTTTTTGAAGTCATGAATTAAATTTCGGGACTATTTCTCTGACACAACAGGGAAAAACTGGGGTGAGGGCAAGTATTGAAAAAGCCTAATATTTATATAGAGATTTTATAGTTTGAGTATTTAAAGTACATCATACTTACCCTTCTCCCTTTATGATGGTGACTGAAGCTCACATAAGTTAAGAGACTTCCAGAAATAGCAAAAAATAGACACTAGTCACAAGTCCAGGTTGGTTTTCTACCTTTAAATTTAGTATTCTTTTCATTATATTAGAAATATATTGTGAAGTTAGCTATACTAACTTCACCTAATATACTTATGACATTGTTGAAAAATTCTCTCCTTCTGTCATTTATTATACCATAGAAAAACTTTCTATAGTATTTGACAGGCAAGAAATACCAGTTGAGTTACAAAGGGGGCAATAGCACTGCCCAAAGTAATTTCAAGTTGGTATTTTCAATTGTACTAAGATCAGAACCATTTCACATTTAAGATGGTGTAAAATGCAGCAGTAGCCATACGTTAGTGCATTTTGCCAATGATTTAACTTCTCTTTAGGCCTTCCTTGTTGTGGCAGGTTGGATATTTAAAAAATTGAATTAGGAAAAGGGGAAACAAAATTAGAATACCACCATCTGACTTAGTATACATCTAATCTTATTGAGTTAGCATGTTCTACCTTTGGAGATCCATCTGACAAGGTCTCATGTCAGATGATAAATGGTAGAATCATACAAAGTAAGATTACATGCCTTTTACAAAAGGCTGAAAGGAGTCAGATAATGCTTCCTTTATTCTCCCCCCCCCCCATTAGACAATCTCTGATATACCAGGAAAATACTAAATATACTAGTAAAAAACTCCCTGCCAAAATTAGAAAAGGGCTAGTGATGTGGCATTTGTACTTGCTAATTTCATATTCCTAGGTCACATTTCTATGAAGACACCTTAAAAATCCTTTATGCTATTTTCTAGAAATTTCTGTCAGAAAAATATTATTTCCAAAATTCCTTTGGAATTTCTATCTACAAAGCTACCAGTTTAGTCTGCATTTTTAGTGATGCTGCATTTAATAAGCAAAATGATAGTTTGCTAATGCTGTTGAGAGAACATAATAGAGTATGATTTTTTTAAAAGATAAGAAAATGGTTCTCTTTTAAATATGGCTACTGCCAAAGCACAGTTGGCTGATCATAAAATGTGCAATTCAAGCTTTCATATCGATATTTTAGATTGACAGTACCCTTGGGTTAGTGGAGTGAGCTTCATTTACTGAGAAGTCATAGAAAGTCATGTTGATTGTCTGAGCAGGTGGCTGTACTCGAAGGATAATGCTAAAAGGCAAGAGAATAGAAAAGCTAGTTTTTATTATGAGAAGTCCAACGTAGTCTCCTAACTGATATATATATACATACGTGTGTGTGTGTACACACACACATACACACATATAGTGCAGAGGAAAAAAATAAGAACAGATCTCACTTTAGATTCTATCAGGTTTTAAATATTTCTGCTTTAATGTTGTCAGCATTAGTTCTTTAGTTTCACCAAATACAAGAAAATTGTGTAAGCAATTTCTTTTGTGGAAGAAAACATGACCAGTTATAAAATGTTAAAAAATGCTCCTTTTCCTTATCTCTACCACTTACATCTTACTGAATACAGGCAAGGATCTGTCTATTAAAAGTGACTAGAGTGAAAAAAAATCTTTCTTCATTCAATTCCAGAAAGAATGTTTATTTTTCTGTGTCTGCCACGAATATGATAATATGTTACTTACACACACACACACACACACACACACACACACACACACACAGAGTTATTAGGGCAATTTCCAGATATCCACATCTCTGTCACCCAAGAAGTCTGAGCAAGGACTTATACAATATTTTGTAGCCATATTTATTGCATATGGCCATTTCCAAATCACATTGTGTTGTAAGCTGAGATTGTCTGAAGGAGTCTGGCTAACTTCCAACAAGGGAAAACCATTCACAGAGGTTGATGCTAATGGGAATGTGATTGTCTGGTAATGTAACAGCATTAATATTGTTTTTATTGAGTTAGCTGGACTACTAGGTATTGTATGCTGGAGAAATTACAGTTTATGGTACAATGATCCAATGCAGGTATCTTGCCAAACATCCTTCCTGTTAAGTATGTAATTCATCTAAGCAGCCCACTCTATATGACATTTTGCTATGGTCTAAAGCACTTTTGAGCAGAGCTTTCAAAAATTGTCATTGAAATTTTTAGAGACACACATGCACACACACACCCACCCACACAGCCTTCTGTAAGTTTATCTTATTCACCTTTATATATTTTATGGTTACTGCTTTTATGTGTGTTCACAAAGCTATTCTTTTTAGATCTTATTTCTTAAAGTATATTACTGTGACCAGCAACATCTGTATCACCTGGGAATTGGTTATAAATTCAAATGCTTACATAACACCCCAGCCCGACTTAGTCAGAATCATTAAGACTGAGGCCCAGGATTCTGTGGGGTTTTTTTGTTTTGTTTTTTACATTTTATGGGGATTTTATTCTTTTTTTTTATTATTATTTGTGTCTTTTACATTACTGTATATTCCCCGGAGGTTTCCCACCACCAATTCACCCGTGAACCATCACCACAGTCCCCTGTGCTCCCCTCTCCCCCGTTCTGAACCCCAATTCTCCCCCCCTCTCGCTGGTTGACACTCTTGTATTTGGTTCCCCTATATTCCTGTTATAAGTGAGATCATTCGATATTTTTCTTTTTCCTTTTGGCTTATTTCGCTGAGCGTGATCCCTTTTAGTTCCATCCATGTTGGTGCAAATTGCATGTGTTTATCTTTTTTGAATGCTGAGTAGTATTCCATTATATATATGTACCACATCTTCTTGATCCAGTCATCTATTTGGGGGCATCTGGGTTGAAAAAATGTTCAACATCACTTATAATCAGGGAAATGCAAATCAAAACCACAATGAGATACCACCTCACACCAGTGAGAATGGCGCACATTAAAAAAACAGGCAACAACAAATGCTGGTGAGGCTGTGGAGAAAAAGGAACTCTTCTACACTGCTGGTGGGAATTCAAACTGGTCCAACCACTGTGGAAAGCCGTATGGTGTTTCCTCAAATTAATAAACGTGGAGCTACCATACGACCCAGCAATACCAGTTTTGGGAATCTAGCCAAAGGACAAAAAAACACTAATCCAAAAGGATACATGCACCCATATGTTTATTGCAGCACTATTTACAATAGCGAAGATATGGGAACAACCCCGGATTCTGTGTTTTAACAAAAATTCCATGTGATCATGGTGCTCATTCAAGTTTGAGGACTAATGCTTCAGATCCTTAATTTAAACGGGTATTCAAATACAATAAAAATCAAACATGTCATCATTTTTGAGTTGTTAACTGATCTTAGTACATGTTATTTCCCTAGAATTGTCTGAAGACCTCAAAGTTTTTTTTTCCCCTGAAAACAATTAAAATACATACCACATTCTATTGAAAGTGATAGTTACTTTCATATTTATTTAACAAATGGAGAGAACAGGGAATTTAAAAAAACTAATTTCCTCAGGGGCATGACATGAATTTATTACAGCAAATAGAAGTCTGATTCAATTCTGTGGTCTTTTACTCAATGGTTAAGATAATAAAAACAAAACAAAACAGAATTCCTGCTCATGGACATTTTACCATGCTATACATAGCTCAAAAAGCCCTAGCTAATAAAGTTAAAATGGAAAAGGAATAGTTTAAGAAATATTGATTATTATAGAAAATGTCGATTACTATATAAACTGCCTGATAATAATAAAGTAAAAAAAATACTTAGTCCTGCCCTTTTTAATTACTTCCTAAAAGTCCCTTATACTATCAGAGGCTCACCAAATTTGAAATGACTAAGATCTACAACTATTTGTCAAAAAAAGTTCTTTTGAATTAAAATATAATGAAGTGAACTTCTGGAGATATTTTGTCTGGTCTTTTCTGACAGTATAGCATAGTTGAATGATATTCGAAAGGTTTGGCAAATATGTTCTTTTTCTTCTATGTTTAATCACACTGTTGATATTTTGTAATATTTAAGATTTTTGCTAGTCAGTCAGCAATATTCTGGGTGATAAGCCATCCATAGCAATCCCTTCATCAGTCTTGTTCATGAATACTAAGTGTGGAGGAGAAAATGATTGGGGAGATTACCCTCTTGCTAGAGCCAGCAGAGTTAAGTTTCATGATGTCAGAAAAAAAAATAGTAAGAAAGAACTTGTCAAGGCTGTAAGTCAGTCGCAGAAGCAGGAATTACTGCTACTTGAGGACTATAAATTTTGGGGTGTGAATGTACCAAACATGAATTTTCAGAAAAAATAAAATATTTAAAGTATTCAGCCTGATACAGATTGCACTGAAGTTACTGAAAATTTATTTTACTGTAGTTAGCTACTTTTGAAAGAATGTGAGATGTAAGGGAGAATCCGCAAGTAGCCAATGTATAAGCAATTGCGTAAAACAAACATGATCAGCTATTTTTGAATCAGCCTTCCTACCAAACTATATACATATTCTCTACTAACCTGTGCACTAACACTTTTAAAGTTAAAGCAAGGCTCGCAACTATTCCAAAAAATGGACATTCTTGCTGTAGACACAGGTGCATTCCAAGCTTTCTTGATTTTCTTAATATGCACATCAGAAAAAAATATTATTTTATAAACTTATGTTACAAATACTAGTAATGTTCTCAAAAACATGAAATTTATGAAAATATAATACTGGCAGATGAAATTCCATCTTAATTTAACATGTGGTTTTGGAAACTGAATACTAGGGAACCAATTATATCACTGATTTCAGAGACTGTCCCTAAGAGTGGATACTGAGTGTTTCAAAAACTCTCAGAAGGAAAATAGATGGATTGAGTGGATTTTACTAAATGTTTGTACCTTAACTCCCGGTTACTATCACAGAGAGATTGTGGGAAGTCATGTTGGTTGGATAGTAAGCCATAATCCATCTCTTGTTGTGTAGAATAGAAATAAGAATGGAGACTTTAGAAATCAAAAATTGCATCTTTCTGCAGAGATTTCTGACATCTAAGATTCATTCCTGCTAGTCCACTTCTGAAAATCTAATAATTATGACTGGGCTTTGGGAAACATGATGGTGCTTGAGGGAAGGAATAGATGATTGCTATTTCAGTAACATTTCTGGTACAAACAAATAATACTTAGGATTTAGGCCTTCAGTTGAAGAAACTGGTGATTTTGTGATAAAAAACACTGCACCTAAAATTATTTATAAGAAATATAATCAACCAAGCAATAAATAATTTGGCCTCAATTATAGAATTCACTAATTAACCAGAAATTTGGTGGGTTTTTTTTTTGTTGTTGTTTGTTTGTTTTTGTCTGTTTGCAGGGCCATTTGTATTGTCTACAGAGACAGACATTAAAGGATGACTTCTATAGTATTTCCTAGGAATTTAAAAACAGTTTTCCTGAAAATTGGGGTCATATTACTTCTTATTTTTCTTATGGGCTGCTGAAGATGAAATGTTTTATATTACTAGTAGCAGATAATAAAATTATCAATGACTCTTTCATACCAGATTGAGACATTTTCTTCCTTTCTTAAACAAGTGAACTATGGGTGATTTGGTGGAGGGTGCAATATCGTGGTGATAGCTGAGGAGGAGGAAGAGCCCATGCTTTCAAGCTACCAACAATAATGTAAGCCAATATTACAAACAAATAAATAAACTAATAAAGAAATGGTCTCTTTTGTTTCAGGTTTTCAAACATCTACTCAGTATTCCAAATGTTTCTGAAATTTACATATCTCGTAAAGAATAAATCTAGAATGGAGTAAAAATAAGAAGTGAAGCCAAGTCCTAAATTATCCCCTATTTACATTGTCCTAAGTGCTTTTCTTGGAATTGTCGTTTAAAATTTCTATTTAAAAGAATCCTTATTGTACTTAAAATCCTATGAACTGTAAAATAAGTAATTATGGGCTACACTTCCACTGCCCCTTGGTTTAAGGGTTCTTAGCTCATCCCAAAAAGGAAGATGTTGTTGCCTGAGGACACTTGTCTTGTTCTATTAAGTATTTGTCCCTCATAACACACCATGCTACACATACAAATTCATTTAAGAATTGGTCATTCCACAGTCAGGCAGATATTTACGAAAATTTTGTTTGCTCTTGTTAAATGACTAAATTCTTTGAAGATATGAAATTTAATGCTTCTTTTACAATGTATGTGAGAAAAAGGTTTGGAAATGTGGTAAGGTTGAAATTTATGTTCAGATGTGCAAAATTTTCTCTTGAACTTTCTTATAATGTTCACCTGCAGAGAGTTAAAGAAAATTCAGACTTCCTGGGTAAATATATTTTAGTGGTACTAGCATGTCCTTCTCCTTTGGGATACATATAAGGTGATACAGTTCTGTTCTAGAGATGTTTCTTCCTTTGTCTACTAATTCCCAAGATGCAACTGGATCTGTGGGGAAGATTGCTATCCTCTTATTCAGGGTTTGGATGGAGAACCTGGACCCAAGCATAGACCATATTGTGGCATTTTTGGTTTTGTTTGTTTTTGTCCTCTACCCATAGCAAATGCTCCTATTTTCCTTTATTTTTTCTGGTCTCCAGAAATGTTTCCTGCATTATATCTTTCTCCCTCCTAGATAACATTGCCTATGGATGTATCTAATTACTAAGAAGGAAACTATGTCAGGAAATGTTAGAAAGTATTATCCTCATTTTTCACAATATTGAACTGACATGAATTACAGAATTATATCTTAGGGAAAAATTCTATAGTGCCATTAAGTTGATATATTTTTATAAATGCTTTAGTTCAGCAGTTACCAAAATGGTCCAATCATAAGCAGAGAAATTTCTGTGCTTCTGAAATTTTAATGACAATATTTAGAAATGCAATGAAGAGATGTTTTACTGAGATATATAACTGTCTTAAATATATGCCACATAATTGAATTTTGAAACATTTTTAATAAAATTTATTTTTTTACTGTTCAACATACTTTTATATTGTTTTATTTAATCATCACAATGCTCTTGTGATCCAGGCAAGGTAGATGTTCCTATTCCATTTTATAGATGAGCAAATTAAAGTTAAAAATGATTTAGTGAATTGTTGTTTATCACAAGTAAATTGACTTTTGTGTGGAGAAAGGAAGAATCTGTTTTCCCCAATTTGTTTTCTGGTTTAGTATTTTTCCTTGAAATACCATTTGTAATATTTTATTACTTGAGAAATAATAGCAGAAAATGGGAAATTATTTAAATTATTTTCTTAAAACAAGAATCACGAAGGTGACTGTTTTCTCACTATAGAGCTTATATGTCTGTGAAGAGCTATGTCTTTAACCTAGCTAATCCTTCCTCCAAATGCAAGTAAATGGCCTTCTTTTTCTGTAGTTCCCTTGGCCCTGTCTACTTAGGTCCCTGCCTTCTCCATTTCAAGGTTTTTCTTTCTTTCTTGAGTCATCTGCAAGCATACCTTGAAGATACTGTCGGTTTGGTTCCCAACTGCCATAGAAAACACATATTGCAATAAGGCAAGTCACATGAATTTTTGGTTTCCCAGTACATATAAAAGTTATGTTTACGTTATATCATAGCCTATTAAGTGTACAGTAGTATTAGCTAAAAAAAAACAAACATCTTGATTAAAAGATACTTTATTGCTAAAAACCGTGACACAGAAACACAATGTGAGAAAAACAGTCGGAAAAATGGCACCAATAGACTTGCTTGATGCAGAGTTGACACAAATCTTCTATTTGTAAAACATACTATAACTGCTGAGTGCAATAAAGTGAAACACAATAAAACAAATTATGCCTACACTTTGTCCTTGCTTATCACTTGCATATGACATTTGGTGTTGCCCCTTCAATTTTTCTCTCAATGAACACATTTATCTTGATCCCTACATTTTCAATTGTTTTCACTACACACTTCTTGAATCTACCTAAGTACTTGATATTCCACACATTTCTCATGAATTGTCTTTCCTTTGTTCTAATCTTGCATAAATGTAAGTCATTTCAAAAAAAACCCCGTATTTCATGTCTTAGGTGAATTGTAAAATTCACAGGCATTATTGACCTGGATGACAGAATATATTGAGAACGTCCAGCACCGATTTTGCCTTGCTATGATCAAATTTACATGACTTTGAATTTTGGTCAGTCTTGGAAACTGGTACATTATTCAGAGTGAGCAATAATTCATCATAGTGAATAGAAAGAAGAGTGATTAAATTCTGTTTATCACCTTCTATGACAGTTTGCATTAAGGAAGGAAACAGATGGTAACTCAAAGTGGTGACTATGGATTAAGGTATGGGCAAGATTTAAGCAATCTAACAAGAGATGGTATAGTCAGCAGCTTCTAAGGTGATCCCCAATGGTCATATGGTCATTACTACCTTACATATTCTCCTCTCTTTTTTTATATAATATATATTTTTATTGTTATTTATGTCTTTTACATTTTGCATTCCCCTTGGGTAGCCCACCACCAATTCACCCGTGATCCCTCTCCATGGTCCCTTGTGTTCTTTTCTATTCCATTTTGTGCCCTTTCCCTTCCCTCCCTCCGGCTCCCTCCTCCCCCGCCTTCCCCTCCACTGATTGTCTCTCTCCCACCCGGCCTCCCTATAGTCCTGTTATAAGTGAAACCATTCGATATTTTTCTCTTTCTTTCTGGCTTATTTCACTGAGTATGATCCCCTCTAATTCCATCCATGTCGCTGCAAATTGCATGTGTTTATCTTCTTTCCATGCTGAATAGTATTCCATTGTGTATATGTACCACAT
>PVIJ01002219.1:0-20545 GCA_004024925.1 Scalopus aquaticus | reverse complement strand
AGGTTGCTTCCATACCTTTGCTATTGTGAACAGTGCTGTAATGAACATACGGGTGCATGTATACATATTCTCCTCTTATTAAATTGTTTATAATTGGCAGAAAATCTCAGCTTTGAGGTTGTGCCACTTCTAAGATTAAGTTCAAAAGATTTTGACTTCTGTATTGCTAGCATTTTCCTTTACAAGTTCTAAAGAATCAAATAGCCATATTGTGCCTGGGGTGGGGGATTTGTGGGGCATGTGGCCAGGAACTGAGGTAAAAGGCCAGCAGGGGACAAATACCCTCTGATAACTGCCCCCAAATTACTAACTGCAGTCAGAAACCATGGAAATGAATTTGAAGTAGATCCTCCCTTCATTGATTCTTCAGAGGAACTCTAGCTTTGGCCATCATCTCAATTGCAATCTTCTGGGAGACACTAAAGCAGAGGATTCAGTTGAACCCTGCCTGATTCCTAGCCCATAGAAACTTGGAGGTAATAATGTAGGTTGGTCTAAGACACTGTCTTATGACAATCTCTCCAGCAGCAATAGATACTTAGAATAGATGGTATAAGTTGAGAGCCACTACTACCCAAAACCAGGAGGAAAAAGAGAGGAAGTAACCAACCCCAGAGAGCTTGACTGTATGGAGAGGGAAACTGAAAGGAATGAAATAACAGAGCCTAAGCAGCTAGCAGAAAGAAACTGGGGGAAATAAATACCTATTCTCACTTCCCCACTGCCTTTGAATTTCATGTTAGTACTTATTTTGTTCTAACTGAACCAGATGTGAAAGGACGACCATTGTTGCAGCTGTATGGATCAGCTTCCTGAGCACAAAACAGGATGAAAAGTAGGTCTTTTCCTATAGGCTTCAAAGTATTACAAGCTGGGTGGCTTAAAACCACAAAAATGTATTTTCCTATCATTCTGTCAGAAATCTGAAATTAAATTTCAGCAAGATTATGTTCCCTCTAGGGGGCCTCCCTGGTGCCTAGGCATTAAGTCTCAGCACTATCACCAAGACGGCATGAGTTTGATCCTCAGCCAGGGAGCTAACCCACATATGGTGCAGCAGTCCTCTCCTGTCTCACCCACTACTCCTCTTCGCAGTGTATTTAGGTAGATCTGCCTGTTCTGCTCCCCACTCTGTCTCGTGAATCGTCTCACCCCTCACCTCTGGCCTATACCCCAGCTCTTCTATGCATAAACAAGCAAATAAACAAATAAATAAATAAAATCTTTTAAAAATAAACAAGAATACAGATTATGCTCCCTCTAAGTCTAGAAGGGAGAATCTATCTTTGTTTCATCCTCGATTCTGGTTGTTTCCAGGCAATGGTTGACTATTTTGACTTTCTCTGCCTCTGTCATAACTTCATATTCTCATCTTATATGTCTGAGTCTCTCTTTTCCTCTCTTCTTATAAGGACATCAGTCATATTGGTCTGAGACCCACTCTCATTTAGTATGATCTTATTTTAAACTTAAATACATCTGTAAAGACTAAATTTCCAAATAAGGTCACCTTCAGTTACTAGGGCTTGGGACTTCAACATATCTTTTATGAGGACACAATTCAACCCATAACAGAGGACAGAATATCTGTAGGGGCAAGTAGAAGAAATCTAGTAGGTAACTCCATATGGTAGGGCAGTAAGTTTTGGATATTTACTTACCGTACTGATAGTCAGTACAAGCTTACCACTAATAAAATGAATGGCTGCTCATCAGTCTTGATGACAGATTTCTTTTACAATCTAAGCTTTGTGAGGAAGAACTATCAAAGAGAGTAACTAGTGCAGACTGAACATGATAGACACAAAAGACGGGTTTGTTGCCTTTATTGAATGTACTGCCCTGGGCTTTGAAATTGCCCTGCTTTTTGTAAATCTCCCAAAGCCACTAAAATAGGATTCATGCAATTTTGAAAGTTGTAGAAAGTAGGTACTGTATCACCTATAGTAACTACAGTTTATATGACAGAATATCTGGACTTGCAAAATTAATTTTATGAAGTATCACCCATTATTCAAGCTTTGCATTTGTTTTCTTTTTAAAACTTTGCATATTGAGACTGTAGGTAATAATTCCCAGCAGGAAAATTCCATGGATTTTGTGATTTTATTTTTATTTTATATAGACCTTTCATGGAGTCCATAGAAAAGAATCTGTGGTCTAGTCACTATATTTTTTCTTTGCATCAAAATTATTTTTTCCTAGTAAAAATAATTTTGTAAATTTTAGTGACATAAGAGAGTATGAAATATTCTATTCTCAAATATTAGGACTTCATACATTTAGGGTTTAATTGTTTAATCAGAAAGACAACTTTGGTGATTTAAAGTTATGGTGCAAAGCACTATAGTAAGCCTTCAAAGCTACAATCAATTTACAAAAATATGCCAGTTTTAGATTTATTGACCATCTGCCAGTCTTCACTCAATACCAGCTAGATGTCAGTGTTTATTATTTGATGCACTCTATAATGAGTCACTGCAAGGAACAACCCATATCTCCATCACAATGATTAATGAGGTCATTGTCTATCCATGACCACCTCAGCCATCATTCTTTCCTTCTAGGCATGGGTAAATGGTAATTCCCAAATCAAAAGGAGATTCCCAGAGCTATCCCAAGCACAAAGTCAACTTGTATACTGTGTTTATTGAATTGGCATGTAATAAATTCAGCTACACTCAATCACACCTCCTCTATGCATTAATGTTTTTTAAAAGTAATCATTAAAAAATTAGGAGTTTTTTTGCATATATACACATCTATATCATTATTATTTGCCTGTAACATGCACTGTGTTGAAAAATAATTAAATCTGAAATTGACACAGTAAAATCTTGGGATACTGCTGACTCTGATCTATTTTTTATTAACTACCACAAGTAGATTTAAAAGTATGCAGATGGCATTCTCATTGTGAGACAATCTACGACAATGAAAAAGCATAGGCATTTGAGTCAGGGAGATCAGATTCTGTCACCAATTAATTGCATTGGATAGCTAACATTTTTCATCTTCAGCATCTTTGCATGTAATATATGGGCAATTTTCACTATCTAGTATACTTGTTTTTAGTATTAACTGGGACGAGATAGCAAAATATCTGGCATATAGGAGACTCATTAAATGTTTATTCTGGTTTGTGATATTAGTGGCAACAAGTAGTAGAATACAGGAACTAGGGAAAATGAAGTTGGGAAAAATTCTGAAGTCCAAGGTTCAATCAGGTTAACTTCTATGTAAAAAAGTTCTACGATTTATACTGCTTAGAAGATCAGATTGTTACGGCTTATAATAAGAAACTTTAAGATTTAAGTAGGGATAATGCTAATCATTTGATAGCTACTTTAATATGTTTTGAGGAAGACAAAAGTACTTAGGAGAGAGGGCAAAATAGGCAAAATGCATGAGATTCCTCTTTCTGTCTCTCTATCTGCCTGCTTACTAGGGTACATGGGTATACATTTGGAATGTGTCATACATGTGTGCTATTCTTGAAATAATTTGAAGCTATCGTATGGATGATGGAAAATATTCTGAAAGATAATCAAAAACCAGAAGAGATATAGCTATATCTTAATGAGAGCCTTACCATATCAACAAGATGATGATTATAAAGGGTGTCCTGACATCACTTTAACTATTAACAGAATACTAGTCTTTTTAGTATTGTATAACAGAGACTCTGCCTTCAGAAAAATGGTAGCTATTATGTGCATAAACATATGCAGAATATAGAGTAGACTCAGAGCAGATCATGAGAGTAGCCTAACAAGAAAAATTTGGTCTGGGATGAACATGTCTACTTATCATGACTAGAATAACTGAAAGTTAGATGTGTAGCTTCTCTAAATGATAAAAAATAATCAGTATTTGAGGTGACATAGTTCCTTATACTGTGTGCATAGAGATTAATTACCAAGTTCTAGTGTTAGGAATTTAAGTAATTAGAGAAACCTAGATATTAGATATAATTTAATGATTTGAGTTTGAGTCATTCTGTTTTCACGTTCTGTACCCTGAAATCTAAACTTTGGCTGCTTTTATAATTGTGTCTTGTTTACATTTTCTTAAAATTTAAATGGAAAAGGTTAAGCTTGTTGATTGGTGGCTCTTACCTAACACTATTTTTTATTAAGTAAATCTCTAAGAATTAAGCCCAAAGTTACTAGAGACTATTTTACCTAGTAGCTGACTTGAAGCTTTTAGAAATGCCCCCTGTAGAAGCAAGAAACAGCACATTCTGAGGGAAACATATGGAGATGTGTGGTTAGCTATCACTGGGGTAAGACTCTCTGGTCTCAGAGCTCAGTGCTTCATGAAATCTCAGGGCCAAAGAATAATAGTTTTGTTGACTTAGTGGTACAGAAACTTGATTCTTGTCAGTATTTCTGAGACATCTGAACATCAAGAGATTGATTGATATAAATCAGACCCACATGAGAATGAAATATTCACCAGAAGGCATTTTATTAATAATGTCGGTCGTCTCAGCAGATTAAAAATTTTTTGCAATCTCTGTATGAAGGAAATTTTCATGGTAACAAAATTGTTATCAGAAGGTTGTGGGAAAAGAAAAAGGTAAGGATTTAGTTGAATAATTGAATAATGCAAAAGTTCACTAACATAAAAGAAAAACATGCAAACTATGCTTAATAAAATATGATTTCAGTGTTAATATTTTGAATTAAATGTATTTTATTTTTTATCATAATTAATGCATAGTTAATGATGCTTTAGGCTAAACTGAAATCATACCCACATGATTCATTAAAAACAATAGACATAAGAAAATAAGTCAAACATATACTAGTCTTAATATTAAAAAAAGAACAGCATAATTTGACTTTAATGTTCTCCTTAGAAATATAATCAGAATTTCAGAAATATAGTCAGAATCAGAACAGTTTTTTCTTTGGAGTAATAGAATTTTAGGTTTTAAAGAAACCTCAAGAGATCGTATTATCTACCTCTGTCCTCTTACGGATAAATAATTGGGTGAGTGATGGTTATTAACTCACCCAAGATCACATAACTAATTAGTATTGAGCTGAATCTGGATACTGGGTCTCCTGACTATTAGACTACTAGAGCTTTACTTGATGTACTCATCCATATCATCTCTAATCCATACAGGCAGCAAATGCATCTAGCAGGACCAACTAGCTTGTTTAAATATAAATATTTGAAAGCTGTAAATTTAATTTGCCAACAATACTATGTATTTATGATTTTTTACTAATTTCTCATTTAATCCCTAACAGTAAAATTTGTCCTACAACCAAGAAATAAATTTCCCATTATTATAAAACAGTAAATTGATCATTAATTTTATTTGTAAACTTGAGTTAAAAAAACCCTTCAGATAGCTGGTGAAACATTATTTCTGGTGTATCTGTGAGAATGTTTCTGGAAGAGATTAGAGATTCTAGGCTGATCACTCTATGTTCTTTGTTACAAAAACCACTTTCGTGGCAAATATTTTCAGTGCATAACTAATTGACTATGAGGTACTTTTGCAGTCTAAAATAGTGAATGATAACATCAATTAAATTGATAGCATATAGGTGGTAAAACTTATTGGAAGTGTTAAATAAGAGTGTGCAAGCCATATTGCATAATATACTAGAAAATGAGATCAATTCTTTCTTCGGTGAACACAGTCATCCATGCCACCTATCAAAACCAAAAGTTTACCACACTATGGCAAATACAAAAGAGATGGCTATGAATTTAATGGCTATTGAGATTAATAACACTGGTCAACAAATTTTTACAAAAGTCATGTTACTGAAATAAAATTAGTTATTTCCTATCAATTTGTATGTGCTCAACACGAATATGACAGTCAAATTCTAATTTTGGCTATAGCTTTTTTTTGTAATCTGCAATAAATTGATGTTTGCATCATAAAATGCATGCCAATAGTAATAGGCCTACGGTTAATACCTGTAAAAATATCAAGTCATAGACTATTTCTTAGATTTCTTTGCTTGTCTCTCGTATAGCTAGCTGTTCAGGAATAGAATAGATGGAAGATGGTTTCCATTGTGCAAAAACACAGCCTTAAGACTCAGTTTCGAAGACTCTAGAAATAGTCTCCATTCTTGTGGGTCATGAGTGATTTCTAAGGCATTCATGAGGCCCTCAATATCGTAACAGAATACCAGAGTACTTTCCTTTCTGAAGAAAGTCTCCAACTGCTGGTGGCGCTTTCGATAAAAAGTAATTGTGACATCTTCTTCTAGAAGATTCCATTGTTGGAGTCTTGATCCTAGCTATTTTGCCTTGTTCTTGGGTAAGTCCAAATCGCAAACCAGGTCATTGAGTTCCTCCTGTGTTAGTCTGTGTGGGGTTGATGTTGCACCACAGTGAAAATCTGGATCAATGCATGCTGATGGAACAGGTCGGCTCACCTTTGTCTTCATTAATTGAATCAAGAGAATATTCTGCTAGAGGTTCTGGGATAGGAAGTCCCTCACCATGTGGAACTGGTCTCAATGCAGACAGAATGTTTGGGTAGACTATCCTCGACTTCTTTTACTTTGTTATTCCGCCAGAAAGAGGAGGAACCAAGCAGAAGTAACAGTCTTTTAGGTGGTTGCTTGGCTCTCTCCACACCATGGGAACTGCAAATGGCATTTATGGGTCTTTTGCCATTTAACCACTGTGAAAGCTGTGTTGTACATGTAGCACAGCATATATGCGGGGTCCAATGTTTGTCTTGGTTACCAACCTTGCATCCGAAGTCAAGATGATAAGCCTTCTTCACTTGAGAAGTGATACTTTTCTTCTGGTTGGCAAATGTCACTTCCCCACAAATAACGCAGAAATTGTCCACGCTATTAATGCACTTTCGAGGCATTACTGTTCTGTATTGTGCCTAAATGGATAAAATAATAACAGTTCTGTTAAACTGTCTCGCACAAAGTCTGAAATATTTTCAATGCTCAACCTTTCTGACAGGGCTTTATGTAGTGCACTGCTGACGTTAGCTTACTTCAGCAGCTGCTTGGCAGTAGTTGCATCAGAAATTGATTCAATCAACTCTGGATGATGTGTGCATGATGGTATTATGCAATTCGATGCAATATTACATCATTCTAGGCTGATTTAGGATGTTGTTGCAGTCCTACTGGATAAATTTACATGGTGAAACATAAAATGAATTATATGAAATATCTTCAAAACGAGAGCTAATAAAAAATTTTCAGGGTTATATTCATGTTCAGCACACCAAGATACTACAGATTAGGTCCTTTTTAAGTCAGTTACGATCTCAATGTTGACCAGTGTAATCAGTCTCCGTGGACATTAATAATTAATTCTCTAGTTAATTTATATACATTAGCTTGTTCTCTAATGCCACCTTTACCAAATTTATTAAGAGGATACCAAACTTAACATAAAAAAAATAAATAGAAAGTTGGCATTTCTTTCAGTTAACAGTATTTTTGATGGCTTTCTTGAAATAATATATCACAATGATTTGCTTCAAAACCGGGCTTGTTGTTGAGTATGCCAAGAACAAGAATAAACAACAGTGTAGAAGACTTTCACAAAGGTTTTCACTAATTTCCCATTCAGTCCCAATGCTCAGTTACAAATATGGATCCCAGTATTCGGGAACATACCTCTCTTAAAGGAAGAGATAATAGTAAAAAACAAAAGTTTTCTAATTTTATTAAATTTTTAATGTTTCATTATGTCCCTTTTCATTAATGCTCCTTTTTTATTTTTCATGATTTTATCTTTTTTTTTTTTTTACAGCAAAATTATTTCATGGCACATTAGTTATGTGGTGAAAATGCTTGCAGCAAAGAATTTATGGTAAATAAATTCTTGGGCAGGGAGAGTAGCAGTTGATTTAACAGACTGGGTAGAGAAATTTGCATCATCAATGTGGACAGGCATCACCTAGCCCATGGAGGTTTTGACTAAAACAAAAAGGCAGCAGTATGGGGAATTTGTTCCATGTTTGCTTTGGCTGGGGCTTCTATCCTCTCCTGCCCTCAGACACAAACATTTCTGATTCTTGGGCCATTGGATTCTGATTGGATTATGCCGAAGACTTCCTAGGTTCTCCAGCCTTACAAACAGTGGCAGGTTGTGAGACTTTTTGATTTCCATTACTGCATGAGTCAGTTCCTATAATTAATAGATATATATTTATCCTATTGGCTCTTCTACCCTAGAGAATCCTGACTTACACAGTAAACTTTTCAAATTTTCTATTACTCATTGGGCACTCTCTTGTACTGTTCAGAAAATTGTGCTGGGAATTGGAAATAAAGAGGTATCATAAAAGTCAAAATGTAGGGGCCTTGAGGAACAAGAGTATAATTTACAATTTTTAAAAAGCTCTGCACTTTCAAGCGAGTCGAAAAGCACCTCTGAAGAAATTCTCCACTTATTTTCTTAGTGATGAAGTGTTTTCTCTTCTGGATTCTTTACCTATTGTGCCAATAACCAATCTTCTTATAAAATTATAAAGTGATTTCTTCAATATTCTTTTGAGCTTCACAGTGAAGACAGACCTAGAGGTTTCTTCAGAAGCAGGGTAACTTTAAAAAGAATGATAAATAGATGTTTAAGACATGTTAGTGAATAAATCTTGATACCCTTCTCTTACTTCTCAGGTACACTTAATGTTTTTTGAATAATCTTGCACTTGGTGAGCTGCAATCTCTGGTTTCCAATTAAACACTCTCAGGTTTGTCAAGATTCAGTGTTCTTTGTGTGGGATCTTAATGCAGTTCTAAAATTATGTTTTAAGCAGATGATGTCCCAATGAGGATCACCTAGCATTTGAAAAGATGCTTAAAACAACTAAAAACATTACATTTCTAGTACCTGAATTGGTAGTTTTTCTTAATATCAGTTGGTAGATAAAATCAATTTAGTATTAATTTATTAGCAATTATATAATTGTCACTGTCACTCTGTGTTTATGTACAATAAAAGTAGAAAAAATCAGAAAAATAATCATTTGGCAACTTCCATAGTAGTTAATTGTTTTAAGTACAACTTACTATTGAATGGTAAGACTGGTGAAGGGAAAAAATATAGGGAATGAAAGGACATTTACATAGTTTGAAAATACTTCCTCATAAGATAGTCACTGATTACAAAAGGAGAATGGGTAACTATAGTGGAGATGAGATGCCTCACCCACTGTCTTAATCTGGTCAACAAAATTAATGTTACTTTTAATGTCATAGATTGATTTCATGTGTCTCCTGATAAGTTGCATTGAGAAGAATATATCACTCTTGTGCTATTTTTGTTAAAAAGGTATAAACTGAATCTATTTAGGAGAATACCTTGGGCAAACCAAAATTAAGGAACATTTTAGAAAGTTACTAACCTATATTCTTTAAAATGTCAAGTTTAAGAAAAGATATAGACATTCTTCTAGCTTAAAGGAAATTAAAGCGACCTAACAACTAGATGAAATGTATGATCTTGAATTGGAATTTCAATCAGAAAATATTTTTACCTTTACTAGGAAGGACATTACTGGGGAATGTAATGAAATTTGAGTAAGGTGACAATATTATATCAGTGTTCTTTTCTGATATTGTAATTCTACTGCAGTCATAAAAGACAATGTTATGATTACTAGGAAAATATATTGAGATTTGTAGAAATAAAGGAACATAATATTAACAACTTATTTAAAAATTAAATTCTGAAATATTTATAGTAGAGTTTTGCATTTATATTTAATTTGCAGAATCTTAGTTGATAGTATATGAAGATTTGTTTTACTATGTCTTATAACTCTTAGGTTTTTTTTTTTCAAAATAAACAGTTAAAAATTATCAAATGTTTGGCAGCTAAAAGACTTGTTGATATTTTATTTGACTAATATAACATTTATTTAATGCCTACCATGGAGCCATACTTGTGTAGGGTTTTCCATGAGGTATTTGAAGTAGGCTTCACATGACCAGTTGAGTAGGGTGGTGTTATCACAATTTCAAAAATATAGACATGTATACTTGAGGAATGACACTTAATTGGGGCCTGTTTTGATAACAGTCAGAAAATGGCAGAGATGAGATTTGAATTAATGAGATGGCCTAATTTCATTTCCAGCTGTCTCTTCACTCTACCAGACTATTACTCTACATTGCATTAAATGGCTGTATCTTCTAAAAGCAATGATTGTTTTTAGAGATGAATATGTGGAGATAACTTTCAAAGAGTGGTTTTAATCTGCTGGGTTATAATGTTAACATGTAATGAAATTATAGATTCACAAAGTTTGTGAATTCCTTGGACAGAGACCAAATTCTCTTAATGAATGTTTTTGAAGCATGTAGAAGAGTGTCTGGCACATCGCAGTACTCAGGGAATATTTGTTGAGTAAATAAATGAACATATAACTATTTGATGTAAGAAATATAGAAGCCTGTTGGAAGATAGGGCAGGGAGATTACCAGATAATTCTGATAATAATAAGGTAAGAATTATAGTAGAAACTAAATACTGCTTTCCATTTCCAGTGAATGGAATCAACTTCTCTTCTAATTAGTACAAATGTTGTTTTGGCAATGTGTTTTTCTTGAAGAAGTAAAGTTAGATGAAGAGACTTGGGGCTTCTGAAAAGTGGGAATTGAGGCAATAATCTCAACTGTCGCAGAGATCCAAAAGGAGAGATCAATTTAGAGGAGAAAGTTGAAGCAAATAACTGGGTACTCTTATGTGCAGTGGAGTCCTGGGAAATTCTGGGACACTGAACACAAATTTATTTATTTTTTTTAAAGATATATTTATTTATGCATACAAACTGGGGTATAAGCCAGAGGTGTGGGATGGTGAAATGATTCACCAGAGACAGAATGGGGAGCAGAACAGGCAGATGGACTGAAGTACACAGCTGAGGGGAGCAGCGGGCGAGGCAGGAGAGGTCTGCTGCACCATGTGGGAATCTCCCTGGCCGGGGATCGAACTCGTGCTACAGTGGCTCTGGATAGCTTCATAGTGCTGTGCTTAACCCGTTGTGCCACTAGGGAGGCCTGAATACAAATTTAAAAGGTATCCAAGGCCTTCAATTTTTCAGAGTAGCAGAAAACATAACTCGTCAAAGTGGTAAATGAACTTGGAGGCCAAGAAACCCAACATTTTTTACTGTTTTCACTATTCATTTGCATTCTTTTCCCTATGTCTAATATCTATGTGAGCTTTTTTTTTTGTTGTTGTTATTTAAACAAAACCTCTTAATATGGTTTTAGGAAGTAAATCATTCAAATATTGGGAAAGGTGGGGTAAAGCAAGCATGGCTTATTATTTGCCTATGGAAGCTTATAAAAAATTGAATGCATTTATGTGTTACAAATGATAGAATTTCAATCACATTGGATACAGTTTAGGCTTAGGTCTAATAAGCCAAACGCTTTATCATTTGTAGGATGTCTATGGCCAGTGTGCTAACGATGACTATTTTCCTTATTGCTCTCTTAGTTCTGTAGTCCTTTCCCAAAGGAACCAGTAAAGTTGCTCCCAAATTAAGAAAATTTTCTTTAAATACCTCAGACATCCCTGAAACTCATGACTGAATAGAGTCCTGTAACTCCCAGATGACAGTATGTGCACAAGCCCAGATATGAGGCATTTTTTCCAGTTACGTTATCTGTCTTATTATTTCTGACATCAACTTGAATAAGTGAGAAAAATTACTTTTCAGTCACAACTAAAGTTGAATGGTCGATTCATGACAATGCAGCAACCTACATTTCAAACAGTGAGAGATCTTATTTATTTACTAGTTTTCCAGTATTTTACTAGTGGAAATTTCAGTCAGTAGATACAAATATTTAGTAAGTAAAACATTCCTAAATTTGCAGGTAAACCCCCCTCCCTGACACTAATTTGAATGATGTCTAGTATCTAAAAGTGAATGGAAATTATAACCGTTTTAGGACAAAGTTTTCAATGTAAGTTTCCACTACAATTCACTGAATTTGTGAATGCCAGGGTACCTCTGGATATCAGTTCAGAATTAAAGATACAACACAGTGATATGATATAATCATAACAGCGGTGATATCACTGCCATTTATAGGTTTATCTAGTAAAAAAAATAATGGGAAAACACAAATCATGAATTCATTGGATTTAGGATAATGAGCTGCTGATTTTAGTTTTAAGATAACTGGTTTATGACTTCAGTGTGGCATAATCTATCTATATTCCTCATTAGGAATGTGGGCTATTTCACAAGATTGCATAGACTCCATCCTACCAGATGATACAGTCTGTGATTTGAAGGATATCTTCATTATGTACAGTGTAAAAAATGATGGAATGAGTTTAGCATTCTCACCTCAATAAGCACATAATTACCTTTTCCTTAATTTTCTCATTCTTCCATTTTACCCACAGATGCCATACCATAGAGACCACTTCTGGCCTTGTAAGATTTGGAAATATTCAGTGCGTAATTTTGACCTCTTTTCACCCTCTATCCTTCCTCTACTTTCTGAGGCCCCTTCCTTCTATTATGCTCTGAGATATTAACCAGGGCTTGTTGCTTTCATTTTGTTGTTAACTGCTTGCTCTCTTTACACTTTTTAAGGTGATAGACGACTACTAAAATAAAAAGCCTTTTAAAATAATAAGAGGGAATACTGTTGGTCAAATAACAGACATTGTAAATGGTGGCAGACATAGTTTGCAGAAAGTGCTTATGCCTATATTCTTTGAATCTCACAATAGGAGGTTGACTGCCTGCCTCTCTTACATGTGTAAGGACACCCCTAATTTACACTGTCTCCATGACTTTCTTAGTGTGTCTACTCAATTGTCTATCTAATATAACAGACAATCCCATATCTAATATAAGCTGAAAATCCTGCTTTCTACCTGTGCTTGTTTTGTTATTTCACTGTGATATTTGTTGAATGTCACTGAGATATAAAGAAATTTTTTTATTAGCAGTGTTTGTAAAATGTTCCCAAATAGTCTGTCTAGTAGGTACAAATATTATTTTCTCCTGTTTTTATTTGTAGCAATGTCATAGTCCTCAATTAAACAAATGCAAATTAAAGAAAATCAAATACAAATTTCCCTTTTATTAACAGCTGACTCTTTTCCCTTGGTATTTGCTTCTGAGAAGTTCTCATTACAAATTTTTAGCCTGAGGTCTGCTGAAAATCATTCAAACCCTTTAGAAATTTAGGTGTCAAATCCTTCTAGATGTATATTTTAACACTCCAGCCTTGTTTGAAACATTTATTCCCTTTAGACCTTTCAGTGTCATGCTTTTAATCACTTTGCCTTGAAGAACTTACTTTTTTTTTCATCCTTTTTGACTAATGGCCTTGGATTTTTATTTTATTCTCTTTGCCCTTCCCTGTACAAATTCACTTCTGCCAGTTCTTTTCAATATCAAGGGGATAAACACTATATCATATAAGCCCCACTCTTTTTCAAAACAAGGACAATTTTAGGAGGTGGTGATGGCAATGGGTATTGAGACTTATGAGGTGACATGTAGACAGCACCTGGATTATACATCATCAAATTTCTTTCAAATTTAAGATTTTTTTAAACTATGCAGAAAGGTAAACTCGTACTTTCTCATATCCCTGCATTATAATGAATAATTATTGATTTGGGAGCATCTGTTTTAAAATTAGTTTACTATTTAATGTTCATATTTCCTTAATTTCTTTGTTGCACTGGAAATATTTCTATATTCAGGAGTCAAAGCAACCAGTCCATATTTTATCTTTCTTCTTTTTATTCACTCATTCAAAACCTTTTGATTTGTTATTTTCTTTGGCTAGACAGATATTAGGTGTACATGACTAATTAGCACCTTACCAGTGTAGCCTTTGCTAAATCATTTCCATTTTTAATTATTCTGATATTTCAAACCAGTTAATATTCTTGGTATTCCCCTTGAACTTATTCATTTCTGCTGTGTTGGGAAGCAGTCAGTTCCTCACACAACACGTTCAGCTTGTTGCGGAAGGGACTCATCTGGGTGGGGTGTGTGTGAAAGATGGATGACAGCTGGACATTTAAGTAGCTGCTTGATGGCAAACAGAGGAGGGAACCTTTAAGTCTGTGGGCAGAAGGACACAATGAAGCAAAACTCAAGCAGCAAGGCATAGCTGTGAAACCCTGGGACATGTCAGCGAGACGCACAACAACAGGAGATCAGGGCCTCATTTAGAAATTCAAAATAGCAGCTAACTTCACTGTCTCTGAAGGGAAGTCGTTTTAAAACAAGGCACATTAACTGCTTGGTTTGTCATCAAGGGCACTCTTCTGTTCACTGGATGAGCAACTCTGGCTGGTTGAGTATCAGCTCCCTTAGTTCCAAAAGCTTGAATTCCTTTCAGTTCAAAAGATCTTATATCTGAAGATTTTAGTCTACTGTGTCTTTACAGAGACATGTAACTTAAGGTGTGTGATGCTCTTCATGTGATGGTTCGTAAGTTTACGTTTGATGTCATTTTGCCTTAGAAACAAGTTGTGGACAGATTTGGTAAAAACTTTCAGTCACATAAATCTATAGTATGAATTGTTTAAGTAAATTAACAGTGAGAAAAAACGTAGAGGCTATAGGAGCTCAGATACTAAGAAACTTGACATTTTAGAAATATAAAATTGCAGATTTTATGTTTTGGGCTAAAACATAAGAGTTGGCATTTGTGATTTAAAATCTCAGACTGTTTATGTTTTAGATATTATCTTTAAGCTAGTGTCTATTTATTCATCCATGGCAAATATTTATTGAGTATTACATTTGTCCAGTGGTCTGAGCAATTAGTGGGGTAGCAAATAAACAATGCTGTGTGTCTTAAGGTGCTATCACTCTGTTAGAAGATTTAAAAAATCATGTCAGTATACTGCAGAATAAAAAGGGTATAACTTAAGACTCCGCATTTGAATTAGTAAGCAGGGTGGCAGCTTTTTGACAAATGGAAGTTGGAGAAGTGAATGAAAATGTCCCCCTATGAGCAGTGACAGCATCGACAGATAGTGCCATGACTCTCGATGTCATGGGGAGTTTCTAGAGGGCTTCAGATTCCATGAGATTACCTGAGTGCTATGCACACTTGGTGGTGGGGTCTAGAATAGGTCAAGATACATATGGAATTCATTTCTAGAAAGATACAGAGAACCTCAGGAGTCTGATGAAATCCTTGCCTTTTTGGAAGGAATCTCTTATTGAAGAAATCAAAGCAGAGACAGAGCAAATTATAGGTAGAACCCAAGGAAACCTAGGAACTGCAAAATATCTTTACTGGATGGGGCGCTCCCACTGCAGGCTCACAGGCAAGCTGCTCAGAATTATACACAATTCCTGGATGTCCAGAAAGTAACATTAGAATTTTGCTTCCTGAAGACTGAGCATACTCATCTCAGACTTGATTCTGCAGTAAAGCTGAGGACTGTGTACTAGAAGAATGGCAGAGTCTCATAGGAGCAATGGACATCCTGATATCCAAATTAATCAAATTAGGTCATTCTATCCTTTATGACCTTTAAATGATATTGCAGGTACTCAGAGGCTTTGTTTGATGGAAATTTTCTCAGTTCAATTAATATTGATGAGCATCATACTTTAACTTTGAAATGCTTATATCCATGTAAAATCTGTCTCTATGTATATATCTGCTTCAGTCTGTCGGTTTTGTATCTAGCCATCTATGTTTCTGCCTACTGTCATCCATTTACCTGGCAAATTTTTGGCCCAAGACTCTATTATGTCCTTAACAATAAATTATTAGATTCTGAAGCAGATAATCATATTTATATTTTGATACATGCTGACTATTATCTCTATATAGTTCACCAATTTATGTTCCAACTACAGTATCTAAAGTACCCTCACAATCATTAAACACTTTTTCTAGTGTTTTAAAATTTTGCACTGTTTGATTGGTGGAAGTACTATATCACTATTTCTTTAGTTTACTTTTTATCTGATGGAATATTCAATATATTTATTTTGCCTATTTATTGGCCATCTATCTTTTCCATTTAGTAAATTTCTTTTTCAAATATTTTGCGTCTTTTATTATTAAGATATTCTATATCATCTATGAATTTGTGAATTTACTTTGTAGAACTGGAATGTATGCTAACAACTGTATGCATTTATTCAACAAATATTTATTGAGTGCCTTCTTGATACTAGACAGTATGCTGAGAATTACAAAATTAATTCTCTAATGACTAATTGCAGTTTGAGTTTGATAATGCAACTTTTTTGTCATACAGAAATTTTGTTTTTATTTTAGTGCGATAACATCTACTCATTCTTTCATTAATTCTGATTTTGGTCTGATGCTAGAGAAGCTAACCTGCCACACAAAATTACAGAAAAATGTAATACTTAATTTTCTAGTAAATAATATTATTTCTATGTGTTTAATACATTTGCAATTTGTTTTGTATTGAGTATGAAGTAGGAATTCAGCTTTTCATATCGACTAGTTCTGTTATTATAACTCCTTTTATTTCTTAATAAAATTATACACAACCTTATAAATTATTATTGTGTCATACTTATGATTCCCAGACATATTTGAGATTTTTTTCAGTCCTCGATGATTTTATCTATCCAAGTATTGATTCCTTAGCCCTATTCAATACCATTCTATTTGGATATTTTTAGTGTTTAGTCAATAATTTTCTTTTTTTGTTCTTCCTTTCATTTCCTCTTCCTTTTCCCTCTTTCTTTCCTTTTTCTCTTCTTACTATTTGCTGTCTTAAAAAAAAAATATTTATCTATTTATGCATACAAGCTGTGGTGTAGGCCAGAGGTGTGGGGGCGGTGAGAGGATTCATCAGAGACAGGGTGGGGAACACAACAGGCAGATCAACCTGAGGAGAGTAGTGGGCAGACAGGAGAGGTCTGCTGCACCATATAGGAAGCTCCCTGGACAGGAATCGAACTCCTGTTGCAGTGGTTCTGGATAGCTTCATAGTGCTGCAACTCAACCCATTGCGCCACCAGAGAGGCCCACTATTTGCTGTCTTAAGCAAAAGTTTTGTATTGCCCTAAACCTGGCTTTATAGAAAAATTAGGAAAAAAATATTTCTGTGTGCTACCGAGCATTTTAAAATGTAAAATGGAGCTTTTATAGAAATCATTTTCACCATAACTTTCTTTCCATGAAGTGTTTTATTTTGGGGGGGATAGTTCTCTTACAACATCATTTTTTTTTCAGAGCTTTTAGTACAATTAGCTTTATTACATTGGTTGATACAAATTTGTTTTATTTTTTAGAAATCAGCTGTTTTTTTCCCCAGATTTTCAAATTTTCTATCAGACTGTTGTGCAAAATAATTTTATACAATTAAGAGTTCTTTTTTTTTTTGGTAGTTGTTGATAGGAGCATATCTGTGTGTATGTATATATGTATTTCTCTTAATAGTTTTATTGATGTATTTTCTTTTTATTTACTAGATTAGTTTTTTTAATTATACTAGTTTGTTAAAAAGTTAACAAATTTATCAATGTTTTAATTTTGTGTCTTTCATATTTTAGCTAATGAAATTCTTTGTTGACTTAAAATATATAAGTATCTTGTGTTTGATTGTATCAATTTTCACCAACATTTTCTACCTCTTACTAATGGACAGCTATATTTCCAGGTGACTTGCTCCGAGTTAATGAAATATGAGGAGAGTGGGTGTCATTCTAGTTGAAAACCATTTTCCTTATTCTTTTTTTTCCCTCTGCCATGACAACCGACAATATTTCAGATGGAGACTGCTATGTTAGCTTGACTCCCACAGTGAAGAGGCTGTGATACAGAGCAGAACTGCAGGAGAGCTCAACATAGGATCAGAGGGAAAAAAAAAAAAACACTTTGCTGTTATAAGCCTCTAAGATTTGGGGTTTCTTTCTTACAGGAGAATAACCTAGACATTGTTGACTGATATACTTCTTTACTGAATCCAACAAATAATAAAAAAGAATGTTAAAAGTCAAGTTGAAAGACAAGTTAAATTTCTGAGAAGAGTTTCTTGATATACAAATTGTTGCATTATTGGGAAGTTTATATAAACATCAATCTCTAAATTAGAGAGTAACAGATTTAGCTTCCCTCTTCTTATTAGATGTCTGATCTTGAAAATAGTAGTTATCCTCTTTTAGATTTATTTACTTGTTTATAAAATGCAAATGATAACATTATTATATTGTAGAGTTCTCATAGAACTTAGTGAATTGAAATGTGGAAAATCCTTGGCATATAGTAAATGCTAATAAATAGTAGTTACAACTCTTCTGACACTACTTTCAGTACATTAGGAGTATTAGCACTTAACAAGTGTCTTTTTCCTTAGAATCATAGGTACTTATGATTGTTGCGGTTTTTATTTGGCTTTGGAGATTTTATTGTAATTTTCAAAAATCATAGGGGTTCACCAGTACTACCCTTTCACTTTTTGTCTGTTATTATTTCCAACCTACTGTTTTATTCTATAACCACAAGACTTCTTTCATTTTGACTATCCTGAAATTTAGGAGATATATTTTTACATGTCTTAACAATTTTTTTAAAGGAGTAAAAAATACATGTGTGTGTAATTGAGTTATTATTTTCTAAGTCATCAGGAGATGAATATAAGCAAAAACATCTTAAAGGAAACAATAAAAAAGAGTAAGAATGGATGTATCACATCCACAGAATTCAACCTATACCACAAATCTATGGTAGTCAAAACTGTATAGTAATAGGATAAAAAAAAAAAAAAGACAGACCAATGGAATAAAATTGAGAGCCCCGAAATGATCCTACCCATACGATAAGCTAATCTACAACAAAGGAGGTAAGAGTATACATCGGAGAAAGAAAAAAATCTCTTCAATAAATACTTTTGGTAGAATTCAGTTTCTTGAGGTTATAGAATTGAGGCTCTCAGCTCCTAGAGGATGTTTCTAGCTCACAAAAAGTTCACATCATAACATTTTTACTTCACCCAGGCCAATAAAAATTCTCTTTTCCTGTCTGATAAGATGTGGTCTTATATAGGACAACCTAATAAAGGGAGTGATATTTTGTAATTTTTGTTATATTCTACTGGTTAGAAAATAATAATTGATATCATCTACAATTCAAGGGGAAAGGATTATAAAAGGTTTGAGTCACTGTAGATCACTCTAGAATGTGTCACTAATAAGTACTTTAGTACACTGATTTTGTAATAAACTTCTAGAATATTACACTTGTGATAATATAAACTTCTAGAGTATTATACTTGTGATAGATATTAACATGGCGAAAGTTATCAGAGAACTTCAGCACAGATGTAGTAAAATAGGATTATACATATTCTATTACTATACCTATCCATCACATTTCCTATTTATACACATAAATTTGTTTCATCCGGATATTTGTATTCAAAGTGTTCAATGATAAATTCTAAAAAAAACCTATATATATGTAAACAATACACACACACACATATATCTTAAACTACTGAACAATATTTTTGCTTGAATGTCAGTGGACTAATTGGGAAGGGCATTGGTTGAGTTGCGTTTCTGTCTATTGTTATGTTTTAGCATTTGTCACACAAAGAAAAATATCTCCTGCTTTATCTAAGGAAGTGTCAAAAAAAAAACAAACACCGCAATTTAGTTATCACTTCCCATGATATAGAATATTTTTGGAGAAGCAAGTTTTGCAGACCTAATATTTCTCAAAGAACATTCATTCATTCATTCATTCATACATGCTTAATCTTATTCTCTCCAGATCACATATCTGAGATAGTTAGCAGAAATTACTTTTCAAAACATAAATCATAGCTTTGCTTCAGTCTCCAAGGTTTTTTTCCTCTTACATTTCAATATTACCTTAGTTTCCTAAGCTAATGAATATTGCTAAACATTTCTCCAAAACTTTAAATTTGAAGTTGGACTTTGCTTTTAAATAAATCTTGACAATTGTCTTGAATGATTGTATATAATTTTATCTATAGATATTTGAGAATAGTGAATAAAATAATTACATGAATAAGATTACTAGTATTTTCTCCCTCCTTTTCTTCTATTTCCATCAGAAATGGTTTGAGTCATTATAATGAATACAGAGAATGAGATATTTGTGACTCTGAGGAAATATGCTGGTGTTAATGCACTTAAAACTTTTCGTATTGATGTTAGACTATGATTTCCAATAGACATAGTAGTTATCTTCTTTAGTCTTTTGCCGACCTAAGTATGCAATTTAGTTGTTTAGAAAGCTGCTCTATGTTCAGATGTCTTGATAATATTCAAATCATTTCAAAGCAATGTTCTATTTCTTGAAAGTCAAACAAAAGTCTTCCAAAGATGTGACTGTCAGGATTTTGTTTTTTATTTTTTATTTTCTTTTTTAACTGTATCAATAGGTAATAGGTGAGATTGCAGTGACAAAATTGTGACAGAAAATGTGTGCTACTCAAATCATGTACAAGTTGTAAAAAGAAAAAAATGGAAAGTTGAATCTCCTTGGAAATTAAAGACATATGTATCCAAGTTTTGCCATTGTTTTGCTATATTTCTCCTAAGAGAACAATA
>PVIJ01002218.1:18720-167642 GCA_004024925.1 Scalopus aquaticus | reverse complement strand
TGTTCATAGATATGTGGCTTTAATTCTGGGTATTCTATTCGGTTCCATTGGTCTTTCTGTCTGTTTTTGTTCCAGTACCATGCTGTTTTAATTATTATGGCTTTGTAATATAGTTTGAAATCAGGGCGTGAAATTCCTCCATTTTCTTTCTTTTTAGTTAGGAGGGCTTTAGCTATGCGAGGTTTTTTGTGGTTCCATACGAATTTCATCAGTAGTAGATCTATTTCTTTGAAGAATGTCATTGAGATTTTTATTGGAATAGCGTTGAATCTGTAAATTGTTTTTGGTAGGATTGCCATTTTGATAATGTTAATCCTTCCAATCCATGAGCAGGGGATGCCTTTCCATCTTCTTGTGTCTTCTTCTATTTCTTTCAACAGACTAACCAAAGACATAAAGGACTTATAGTATTACCTTTTTTATAAAAATAAAAGAAAATGAACAACAGAGAGATTTTAGTCATGTCTAGGAGCCTATCAATTTCATACAGGTATTAAATGGTGGAGACAGGCCCATTCAGGGCAAGCTGTTTACTTATGTACCATGTGATAATACATGATTAACTTCTACAGAAATAAACTTAAAAACTTTAATGAAATGGATGGTTACCTAGGAAAATATAAATATAACAGTAACATAATAAAAACATAATAATATAACAGTAACATAATAAAAACAAATGACACCATCAAAAACATATAATGTAAACATATTACCAAACAATAAACACAAAACACTACCAAATCATTCCATACTAAAAAAAATTTTAAATCAAAAAAGCAGTAGATAATTTCAAGGACTCTGTGATTTGCATAGGTCACTTAATATATCTGTATCCTCCAAATATTGACAGCAAAGAAAATTCTCGCCGTAACAAAATGAAAATTTTAAAGAAGTGTGAAATTATACTACACTTAAATAAAAGTGCTAAATAATGAGATTTAACGACAGTAAAAATAAAAGATAAGTAAGATCCTGACTCTCACTTATTTCTTCATCAAAGATACTGTGTGCAACGAGCTAGATGACTCGGGTAACTCATGGTGGTGTGTTCTGACTGGCCGCTCCTCCCACAGGCAAGTATGAAAAGCCAGGCTTCTCTCATGCCGCGCCCAACAGACAGGAGAATGGGAGAGCTGGCAAGGGATCCAAATTACTCAAGCCTAGAAAACGAATCCACTTCCCCCTGCTACATCCACTGTTCAGACCTAGTCCTACAGCTCCAGTCTACCTGCGAAGGAGACTGAGTCATGAGCTCTTCCCAAAGCCTAGAAACAGGAAATTGGATTGGGGAGTTCTTCCCAGTTTCTGCCTCAGTCCACATCTGTCATAACTACACCTCTGATGTTTTCTCACCAACCGAAAATACTCATGTTCTCTGTTCTCTCCAAGGGGTCCACAGAAAGGGCACCCTCCCTGACTTCAACTCCCATTCAGGTGATGCATAGTCCTTCCTGCTTGTAAAACAGCCCCCCATGTTCTGATTTTCCTTGCAATACTTAGCCAGCATGCATTACTAAGGTTCTTTTTGCCAATCCCTTCCCCTAGAACTCATTAGAAACAAGGTCTGCTTTCCAAGCATTCCCCAGAACCCATTACTTTACCTAACAACTTTTTGATACGATGCCATCCCGACTGAGTGATGTTACAAGAAACGAAAATAAAAGACAATCATGATGCTCTGGGTATTTATGGCTAAGGAGGCTGCTGCTGATGTGAGTCACTACATAACACAACGGTCTCTTCAGGATCAATTTCTATCCAGTGGCAGTATTAAGAATTGTGTTTTTCGCATCACCTGGTTCTTTTTGTCATAAAGACAGGGTGAATCATTTCTCCCTTTGCCTTTGCTACCATAAAATCAGGTAAGTTTGTGGTAAAGCTTTCTGAAGTGTCATTTTAAAACTTGCACTGAGAAAAACATACCAAACTTTAGAGAATATGAATTTAGCAATTAACCTCCCTGGGTTTCATCCCTTTTTTAGACCTGTTATTTTTCCATCTTTGCTTGTTCTAAAAATATGTATTTGTTTAGTTATGTACTTGATTGATTTCTATCATCTTAGGATCAAGGTTGAAATACAAAAGCAAGCAAATGTAGGAAAACAGAGAAGAAGGATTTACAAAGACTTGTAGAATCTCCCAGTTTGGTATCTCTCGCTCCCTGAAATGTTTCTGTGACAGAATATGAAGTATGGAGCGATAAAGTCTCTGAAATCTTGAGCAATTTTAAAAGTAATATAGATCTATTATCTAGGCTAACAGTCTCCTTTTAAAAATGACCTGTGATTCAGAAGATGCCAGTTAAGTTGTTTTTAATTTGCTAATGATTGACAAGGGAGGCCAAGAGGCCTCTCACTTTTTCTCTGGAAGAGACATTAGAACAGCTGCTCACACAGAGATTAATGGTCCATATATTCAAGTCTCTTGTTGCTGACCAGCTGATAAGGCACATAATTGTCCTCAGCAATTGGGCATAATTTATTCCGGTCTTAGGTGGCGGTTACCTTCAGCAATTAAAGCATAGTGACTGATGGGCCCTGTTATGTTATCCTAGCAATTTAGCTGAATCTGCAATTCCTACTCACTATATAGTGTGTCTATACACTGCCAGAAAATTACACCCCAAATAGTTTCAGTTCAGAAAATGTTCTTCTACTCTCATACAATTCTAGCAAACATCATAAAATAGATGTTCTACACCATTTTGATGAAGTACCTTATGTGCATAGAGTTGAAGCTGGTTTATATCAACTTGGGGGGAATACGTAATTTAGTGTCAGGAAGTCAACTATGCACCTGCTCTTGATAAGCAAGTTCATCAGCATAAGACAGTGAGGTGAGGGGAACTGTTCACATGCAGAGGTGAGGACTGTATGGTCTGGAATACTCAGCCCCAGAATCATTGCAATGGCATATGAATTCTTTGGTGGGTAGTGAATTGCCATTCAAGGCAATGCCAAGAGTACCAGGAATAGTGGTACTCTTCTCCCAAGGAACAATGAAATGTTCCTGTTAGAGTGTGTTCCATTTTGGGAAAAATTAGGTAGGCAGAAGACATCATTTGTGAGGTGTGCTAAACTTCATATGTCCTCCATCATCTTCTGATCATAACTCACCCACTCCGGTAGCCCAGAGTTCTCTAGTCTACTCCTGATGTAGACTCTCATCATCAGTACCTTCCTCCCCACCTTGTGAATGACTTCCAGAGCTTTCCAAAGAGCTAAACTGTCTTTCAGTCTTCAGAAAATCACAAGATTATATTTTTGCTTTGTATGCCAACACTTAGCTATTATTCTTACATCTCACTGCAATTAATAAGTAAAATACAACTCAAAAGATGGGGGGGGAAATCTTAGTTTAAATACAATATCTTTCAAATTTTCTATCCCCCTTATCATTAGCAATGAACAATAAAAGAAAAATGAGCAGTGCTCGCTATTTCAATAAACAGACATCTTTTCTTAATTGTTGTAATTACTTAACTTGTAATCCTGAAGGGAACCCCAGGAGACTGTTAAATTGATCATTCTACCAACAGTGATCCTTCATTAAGTCATATGGCAAAGATGGTAACTGGCTGTATACTGTGTTACAAGACCTCCTGAGTTTGCTACTTTAAAGAAAACTACTCTCCTTCATAATTATTCTTAAGAAGCCTTTCCATTGTTAAACCAGCAGTGCTCCTGTCAAAACGTAGGAGTAATAGCATATTAACACAAGACTATCGATCAGTCAGATATGTACATGTGTACATGCATGTAACATGCTATGCTTATAGATGTCATGCTATATACATACACACATACATATACAGAGATTTGTTATAATTAGCCTGATTGTCTGATATGCATATATGGAAAATGAATAATTTTCCTGGTATTTCTTAATGCCCTAAATTACACCTCCAATTTATTTTATTTTTATTGGTTATTTTTTTAGAAAAATCTTGATTGAAGTATCATTTAGGTGCCATTTAATGGAAATATTTGTATTTGGAAATACAATTCAATTTTTTAATTAATAGTTTGCACAACCATCATTATCATGCAGTTTCAGCATATTTCCATCACACCAGATTCTTCCTGTCCATTTGCATTCAATTCTGTTCCAACCCCAACCCCAGGTAGCCACAAATCTTCTTTCAGTCTATGGTTATTTGGGGGAGGGGGTATCATCAGCAGAAGATTTTAAGGTTCACTCCTGTTATCAGTAGCTAGCTCACTAAATTAATGATTCATATCCCATTATATAAATATACCACACTTGGCTTATTAATACACCAGTTCATGCAAAGTTTTAGTCTCACCACTTTTTGTCTACAGTTTTCCAAAAGCTGTATCATTATACATTTCAAACAGTGATGTTTGAGGGTCCCATTATACATGCTTGCCAGCTTTTCTATCTCTTAAAATTATACTTAGTTCTAGTTAGTGTGAAGTTGTGTTCCATTATGGTTTTAATTCAAAATTTCCTAATGACTAATGACATTGGGCATCTTGTCATGTGTCCATTAGTCACTTAATACTATCTTTAATGAAATATCTATTCCCATATCTTGCCCATTTTTAAGTGTGTTGAAATATTATTTACATGATATACTTCATCCATAAAAATATCAATGGTTTTTAGTATAGTTACAGGGTTATATTACCATCACCATCAAATTTAAGAACATTTTGTCATTCCCAAAAGGAAGCTTGTGCCTGTTAAGAATATCTCTCCATTTCGCTTCCCCTGTAAGTTTTAAAATTGGGCTACTGGTTTATTTTTTTTTAATTGTTAAGTTGTAGGAGTTCTTTTTAAAAAAAATTTATAACAAATCATTTATTAGATATATAATTTGCAAATATTTTATCCTAGTCTGTTCTCCTCTTGTTCTTTAAAGATGTCTTTTGGAACATAAAACTTTTTAAATTTTGAAGTCAGATTTTGCTATTTATCCCTCTATGGATTGTGCTTTTGGTGTCATATCTGAAAACTCTGTTGAATACAAGGTCACAAGGATTATCAAAATACTTGACCTTATGAAAAACATCATTATGCTGTTCTTGTGGAGAAAATTGAATCTCAGAGAGTTAACTAACTTCCTTAGGGTTTACAAATTAATAACTGAGCTCATATTTTGCCTTTCCATTTTTAGAGAGGCATTAAGGGGGACTTTCTTACATTAAGTTGGCTTTAAATGTTGAATATTCAAAATGAAGCCTCAGAATGGGAACTTGTTATCTAAATAGCTGCCAGATGGAAGGCAAGCAGTGCATACAATCAGTGCATCAAATTCACAGGGAGAGATGTTTTTCCAGGAAGCTTTGCCAAGCTATGTGACTGACTAATGAACAATATACCTAATAGTAAATGGGGGGAGGGGGAACACTTGGATTTGTTTACAGAAATAGAAAGTTATCAATTAGCAAGTTCCTAAATTGCATCATATTGGTGCATTTGATTTTTTAATTATTTTTTTTATTGTGTGGCAATTTTGAGTTCATTGGAAAACATGTTTAACACCCACTAAGGAAACAACAGAAGTCGTATAAACTTGGTGTGTTGCACGTGGAGGAAAAGGAAGAAAACAAATCCCCGTCACTCGTTTCCTTTCTAGTAGGTGGTAATAGTAGTTTCTTCTCTTTGTAATTATAGAGAAAGCAAAGCAAAAATAGAAAACATAGCAACAGAAAAGCACAGTCAAAAGCTCCTAATGGGCTCCTTTGCTTCCTTAAGGAAATTTGCTATTATATTAGTGATTTTTCATTGTGTCATAGTGGTTTTACATTAGAAAATTTTTCTATATGTATTCTACGACACTGAAATCCATTGAGATTTTATGGTGATGAATCACACATTAAGAGCATTTACTAATCATATGATATTTAAAAAATAATACCAAGCACACCATACATTCTTATATTTATGCATTTCTGTCATTTTGAGAACAGCCAGGAATACGCTTTCTCTGAGTATGATTCTTCATAAGCCCTGGCACCTTGATTTTATAATTTCCAGCACCATCTGTGCCCTTACTTATACTCACACATTGTTTCCATCACTCTTTACAGCTCAGCATCTTTACCTGTCAAACCTAAGAATTACGATGTGAATGAGTGAGATCCACAAAGCAATTTACATTGTGTCACCAAGCTGTCCTGGGAGAATGCTATATCCAGGAAGTACTATCCTACAGTATTATGACATCTGGCATTAGGAAGCAAACCCCATCAACACTAGTTATTCTTGGTTGGACCTCGAAAAAATAACTTTCAGGTTTCATTTTCTACTTGAGAAAATGAAGACAGTAGGTTGGTCTTCCTAGAAATGTTATGTGCCTAAAGAAAATCATATGGAGTAGGCTCCCCAGCTGGAGGTTGAATTGAAATCACCCCTGAGATGCAGACTTGTCTGTGTAAGAAGAGTAGAGATTTTGGAGACTACAGTGGGCAGGGTGGAGGGGACAAAGAAATACAACTCCAGAACACATGGCCTTTGATAAGACACAGTAAGCAAGCAGCATCAGTGAGGGACATCCACAAGAGACAAAAGGGGAGCTAAAGGACCACTGCTGCAGGGGGTGGGGGCAGGGAGTGCACCCTCAGAGCATCTATAAAATAGGTGGCTGAGTTTTTACATAGCTTCTTTCTAACAATCTTCACAAGTATCAGGAGATGTTTTGTGGGTAGTATCACTTTACTATTTATGTATCTGTGCTTACCCTAAAAATCTCACTTTTTAAACTGATCTGTATCAGCTGCTTATCAAGCTTTCCTTTACTAATGCTGCAACCCAGTGGCTGAGTGTAGATGTGTGACCTAACCTTTCTTGAATCCCAGTTGGTCTTCTGCCTCCACCGTCCAGTCTAGCTGCACCTAAGTCTCTGATACACAATGATAACAGAACTGGTTACAGAGACAAATGCTACACCTTCCATTTTACTTTAAACAAGGCAGTTGATAGAAAACAGTATGTCACAGTGGATAAGAGCCAGGGCTTAACAATCAAATTCTCGTTTACATTCTGGATACATGATCCCTGGCAATATTAATCGTAGTTAATCCATAGATTAATGAGAGGGGGCTTGTAAAGAACTTGGCAGAGTGTGTGGTACATGGAGCACTGAAAACTTGCTAGCTGTTACTCCAAATGTTCTAAGTAAACTACAAAAGATCTAGTTCAACTGATTTTTCTGCTCGAATTCCTAAAAACATAATGTATTTCACTAAAACTGAATGAATACAAGCACAGGTGTTTGACAGTAGACACAAACCACATTTCTGTGAAGTGAATGAAGTAGTAACAACCTATGTGTTAAACCACCGGATGCTCTATATTGTTGCATCACTGATTTACCTTGAACACACTCTACTGTATGTGGACAACTCAGGCTCCTATTGTACTTCCTGTGGAGGGTATGTTGCTTTGCTAATTAATGCTAGTTCTTTCTTCTCCCCATCTTATCCTTTACAGGTTTTCAGCAAACTTTGCTCCATCGAATGACCCCTGTTCATGCATATCCACATAACATTCCTTCAACATTTAAATATTCTTGAGCATTCTCTGAACGAAAAACACAATAACACTTTACTTCTCCCTCCCACTGAACCATTTAGTCCTGATTTCCAAACTCACTTTCAATCCATCCAAATCCCTCTCCTGTGAAGTCCAGTTCCTTTAAATGAGTCCCCATCAGTGCTGGACCAGCACACACATGCTGAGCAGTTAGCAGTGAGGCATCAGAAAGGAAGGGTACAAAAATACCAGAGTCCATTACAGTGCATTCATGCAGAACTGTACAATTAGACCATGTTCAAGAAAGCTGCTCTGAACCAGAACTCACATAAATTTTGTGTCATTTTGAAAAATACAATGTGCATTTAGAATACCCTTTAAGAGAGCAGGCTCTACTGTTTTATATTTACAGATACTAAAGTGGTCATCTGACTTTGATTCATTTCTCTACTTATTTCCTCTTCTTTCATTTACCTGTTAGGTTCCTGTAATACAACTCCTGGCCCAAAATAAATCCACCTAAGCTGCCTTTGTCAAAATCACCGATGTCTGCCTTAGCACTAACACAGTGATCCTACTCCCTTAATTTAACTGATACCTCTTTACATTGTGGCAGGGATGACCCCTCTCTCCTTGAAATTTTCAATTGCCTGGACCTGAGCCCCTGAAAGATTCAGATACTCAGTTTTTACCTTGTGTTCTCAGACTTTTACTGTTGTATTTCCAGTGTACATCACAGGTCCTGTCACCTGGGCCCAGGGAAGATGAATGAAGTCATTGTTGAAGGTCTGAATCTGATTAGCAATGACACTGAAGCTTATATTACCCTGTTAGACTCCTGGATCTCTTCTGGTTTTCTGCCATAACTCATCTCCACCACACCCTCCACCTATTCTTTGCAATTTGCTGATTTGCTTCTCTTGATTCTATGCCTCAATATATTTTTAATGTAAAAAATTATACAAACACCCCAAAATCAGTTGTGTTTCTATATACTAACAATGACCAATCTGAACAGGAAATTAAGAAAACAATCCCACTTACAATAGCATCAAAAAGAATGAAATGCTTGGGAATGAATTTAAACCAGGACTAGGTCTGTACAATGAAAACTACAAGATTTTGGAAGAAATTAAGTAAGACACAAATTAAGTAAGACACAATTAAGATCCTGTGTTCATGGATCATAAGAATTAATATTGTTAAAATGTTCATACTACCAAAGCAATCTCTAGATTCAATGCAATCCATATTAAAATCCCAATAACGTTTTTACAGAAATTAAAAAAAAAATCCTGAAGTTCAAATGGAACCACGAAGCACCTCAGTCAAAACAATCATGAGAAAGAAGAACAAAACTGAAGGTCTCACACTTCCTGATTTCAAAACATAGTACAAAGCTATAGTAATCAATACAGCATGGTGTCAGCGTAATGGTAGATACAGAGAAGAATGGAACATTTCCTCATTCACAGATGGACAAACACTTCATCATTCCACTTATACACAGTATCTAAAGTAGCCAAACTCATAGGAACAGAAAGTACAATGACGGATGCCAGGAGCCGGAGGAAGGGGAAAATGAGGAGTTGCTGTTAAACTGATACAGAGCTTCAGACATGCAAGATGAAAAAGGTCTACAGTTCTGCTGTAAAACATTGAGCATATAATTAACAATACTATACTGTGCGCCTACAAATTTGTTAAGAGGGTAGATATTATATTATGTGCTTTTCACCACTGTGTGTGTTGTGTGTTCATGTACATGTATACTTGCATGTGCATATATATACACAGATACACACACACATACACTGTATTATTACAAAATGATCTAACGTTCTCTGAGCCTTAATCTCCCCTGTACTTATTTTTATAAGCTTATTTTATAGTCTCTGGTGTACCCTCAGCTATTTCACTCTATCCCTTGTATATATATATTAATCTGTAATTGTAAGTCCTCAAGAGGATTACAATTTTTATCTTTAATGGCAGAGCCCTACATTATAAACTTATCTCCCTCTCTGTTAACTTCCACCTTATCAATAAACTTTCAGTCCTTTATACTAATGACCCATAACACTTTCCATCATTCCATATACTATTTCTGTAATAATTACCTAATTTTCTACATACTTGGAATATTTCTTATTCATCCTTTCCCTCATCTTCACAGAAGTACAGCTTTCTATTTCTTAAAAAGTCAACTAGGTGCTCCTTTAATACTACTTCCATTTACTCCCTATCTCTTGCTTTAGATAACTGCCAACCATTAAGAATGGGTAGGCCTCATTTGTCATTTTCACTCCCTCAGCAAGTGCTCCTTCATGAATTCTTCAGTTTGATTTACATTTTTAATCTACAGAAAAATTATTATCTTAAAGGAGAAAATCTTTCTTTAAAAAGGATTTATTTTTATTTATGCATACAAGAATTGGGGTGCAGGCCAGAGGTGGGGAGGGGTGAAAGGAGTCACCAGAGACAGAATGGGGAGCAGAACAGGTGGATCTACTGAAGTACACTGCTGAGGGGAGCAGTGGGCGAGACAGGAGAGGTCTGCTGAGCCATGTGGGTTAGCTCCCTGGCCAGGAATCGAACTCATGCTGCAGTGGCTGCTGATAGCTTGATAGTGCAGAGACTTTAACCCCACGCTGGCAGGGAGGCCCCAGGAGAGACTCTTTCATCATTGGCTTCTGTTTGTTCCTCTGGTTGATTTACAGGTGATCTTCGTGTACACTTGGTCTCAGAACTATGAAGCAACGATATATTTCTTTAGTAGGAACAGATGACCAATAATTTGGATCATAACCCACAGTCAGTTTCTGGGAATAGATCTCAAAAATTTCAAAAGCATTTAAAAGTAGTTTCTTTTTTACTGAGGTATCATTGCTTTAAAATAACTGTTATGATTCAGAGATATGGATAGGAAAAAAACACTGTTCCATGTTCACTTAATGAACAGACTAATAATTTGAATGACAAAAGTGACTAATTCAACCAAAGAAATATGTTACTGACATTTAAATGATGGTAATGAGTAAATCTATCAAAGGAACTTGGAAAGTACCAGTTGAATTTAAATACCTCAGATAATTTGGCTGCCCACTAATGGGTGAAATCTGACTTAAAAGACTATAAATAAAATTATAGATTTCTAGTAGGTGCCTCCTGAGACAGGCATTACAGGATGGACAGCAGGAGGACAAAGAAGAAGAAACCAGAGGCCATCAAAATGAACTTTGTTGTATTGTTAAAGTACAATATTTTTTATTATTATTTTTATTTATGTCCTTTACATTATTGTGTATTCCCCAAAAGTTTCCCATCACCAGTTCACCCATGAACCATCACCATAGTCTCTTGTGCTGTTTTCTCACCTGTTTTGGTTCCTTTTCCTCCCTTTCCCCTGCATAATATCTCTTATTTATGGTTTCCTGCTAGTTTTTATTTTTGTTTTGTTTTCTGTTTTTTGTTTTTATTTTCTCCCCCTGGTCTCTTATTTGGTTCCCTATAGTATTCTGTTTAACTGTTTAAAGGTAAGACAAAGAAAACCTTGAAGAGTAACATAATAGAGTTCCATCTCGAAAATGAGAAAATAAAATGACTCATTTTTTCAATTAAAAATTAAGTTTTAAAAACAGGTTGAAATGGAATGTTATAAAAGAGAGGGAAGAACAATTAGGTATAGCATCTCACATTGCTCCTTTGTCAAATTTCTGACTGAAGCAACAATTAGCAGGGTTTTTTTTAATGATTAAATGATTTTTTTTCCCATTGATGGGAAAGTCTTCTGCAGATCATATGAGGTTCCCTGCTCCCTGATAGATTCTGTGTTGAATAACTTATTTAAGAAAGCATAATGCAATTTCTCAAAATATTTCAAGTGGTCTTTAATCTGCTAAAATGTATCAAGAGTTTGATGGGTTTGTTTCAACAGGAGTGTCCTGCATCATTAGCCCTTAGGAACATTGCTTTCCCATGAGAGAAAGGGCTGGGAATCAAAACCTTGCAAAATCACCTCCAATCTTCTTTCCATTTGAATAACTTCTTTCCAAATAGATGCTCTTCTTGCTGCCTTGGCTCCTGCGATACCATTTCCTATAATTCCTTTCACTTGACTTCTGACTCTTCCAACCTCTACTCATTCTTCAACTCATGTCAAGTTCCTGTCTTCCTGGAACCTTCTCCATGAATGTATGGAGAAGTCTTTTCCAGTAGTCTCTCTTGTCCTTTAACAAAAACTATTCACCTCTTATTTTCTGTTCTAGTTATTTGATGTGTAATCATACCTTAGAGTCTCTACATTCCTCAGGCATTCTTTAAAAGTTGGCATTACCACATAGCTTATTTTAATTCTTTCTTGCACTTAGCAAATTATGTGTATGCAGGAAGCATTCAATATTTATTGAAAAATAAAACAATGAATATGTGAATGTAAGTTAAGTGCTATATTGACTTTTCTTTCGAGACAGCAAATTAATATTTACTTCTATTTAGTTACTCATAAAAAGAAGAATTATTGAAGAATGTAAGTAAAGCAATCATTGCAGAAAGGAGGAAAAACAAACACAGACAATAATTTTGCATAAATTTTAGGAAATGATTAGAAAGGAAATGCCACCCATAAACAATAAGAATAGCTTAAGATATGGGGCCTCCGTGGTAGTGCAACAGGTTAAGTGCAGTGCTGTTGAGTTGTCGGCAACTGAGGCGCGAGTTCGAGGCCCAGCTGGGGAGACTTCCACATGGTGCAGCAGACCTCTCCTGCCTCGCCTGCTGTTCCCCTCAGTAGTGTATTTCAGTCGATCTGCCTATTCTGCTCCCCACTCTGTCTCTGGTGAACCCTCTCACCACCCCACACCTCTGGCCTGCACCCCAGCTTGTATATATAAACAAAATCTTTTTTAAAAATTAAAAATTAAAAAAAAGAATAGCTTAAGATAAAAATAAAGAGCGAGTCCAAGAACACCACATTTTCAATTATACATCTTTTCTTCCTATGACCTGAAATGCAAGTAATCTTTAAAGTGCATATGTTTAAACAGTTTTTCACACGAGCCAGGGCAGTGAATTTAGTTAGCATCCAGTGGTCAGCACGAAATTCCAAATGCCATAGAACTCCAGTAGCTTCACAATTCCACAGTTGCCAAGGAGTAAAGTAAAATGTACTCTTGGCCTCCATTCAAAATATACCTTCTTACCATTACATTGAATATAATTAGAATCACAATTAAATGTTATATCATTTTGAGAGGAAGATTATTTCTCCACCAATTTTACAATGGCCTTTGGCATAGTATTATGAAAATGGACCTAAAAATAAAAACTCAGTTAAATGAAAAGCTCATATTAACTGACAATTTTCATACCGCAGAAATTCCCTCTGTATTTTTCTCCAGTGACCTTTCTGATGACAAAGCCTGAAATGATAGTCAATTAAATTTATATCCCAAGGTATGCTATAAATTTGTCAGAACCAGAACAAGTGCCCTGTGAAGTTCATGAAATCAGTCCTGGTACCAGAGGAGGCAAGAAGAGGTGGCCAGTCAGGCCATGCTGCTTACTATGATATAATGGTTCTCAGGTATGCATGAGGATAAAGGAACAAGAAAGGCCCTCGAAGCTCCTTGATATCATGCATTTAATTACCCCAACATATTTCAGTAGCGGTACCCCCGAGCAGAAGGTGGCCCCATATTTTATAGTCATGAAGTACATAAATTCACATGTATTATAGCTCCTCCTTGGGAAAACAGGTAAGGCCCAGAGACTGAGGGAAAAAATGTAATCTAGGATGGGGGCCGAAATGGTCCCTTTCTCCCTGATTATACCACCATGACTAATACTTGGCAAGTTTAAACTTCCATTTCAAGTGAACTGTTTTCACTCCAGATTAGTGAAACTATAAATTATAAATAAAAATCACTAGTTTATTTCAACGCTTGTGTCTTGAATGATATCTAGTGAAGCCCTCTGTCGTGTAAGCCAAGTCAAGGCTGGACTCCCTCATCATTTTTCAGTGACTTAAGAACCATGGGAATTATATCCTAACAGAGGACATGAGCCCATTCTTTTGGGGAACTGGAGTCAGGAAAGAATTTGCCTTGAAATCATGAGTCCTTAAGATTTCAGTACTTTTAGGTAAAAGATGATTCAGGGCCCCAATATTCACCAACACCCTGTGCCCACGGAGGTAAGCCCACATGTGAATTCTTAAACTGGCACATGAGCTGCAGCCTTAAATGAAACTAGAAACCATTTTCCTCTAGATCTGGAAAGAGATTTCTCAGACACAGGTGCTTAATCTTTTCTTTCTTCCTGTGCTAAAAACACATTCATTAGTGATTTTGTATCATAAAGGTTTTTAAAAGCAGATTCATTTGGCAATAGCAGAGCATTTTGAGAAATAAAATGGCTTTGGCAACAAATTTCTTCTCTTTTTCTGTTTTTTGAACATTTCTAGCACATTTATGATCAAAATATATGACTCTTTCCCATTAACATTAAATATTTATCATGATATGAAAAACGTGACGGTGTATTAGAATGTCTAGGTTAAATTTTAAAACCATTAGAAGAAACAAAAGGCTGTAGCTGCTCTTTTTATGTAAGTGGAGAGAGAAGAAAACTTTAAAAATTATGAAACTGCTTCGAACATAGTAATTTCAAATATAGAGAGGGAGAGTTTAGATTAAGTCTGAGGCCATGTTTCAAGTCTATTTCCTGTAGAAAATAATTGAGAGTTGTGTGAACTCCTTCTTCAATAATATCTTGATTCATTTATAGAGACCCACCTGCTAGCAACAGCATGGAATCTCTCTGCAAGTCACTATCTCCATCCAGCAAAAATATGACAAACCAATCAGGAGCATCAAATAAATATTAAAGGGTGATTTCTGGGACTTCATCAGGAGTAAATATAAAAATACTTGTTCAAGTGGGAACTAATTCAGCCTGACTATTTTGTTCCCAAACAAACTATTTATTTTACATCCCATTATTGAGCAGTCACTGTTTGCAAAATACTACTAAGAAAACAAAGAAGACGGCCACAGTCTGTCTTACTGGAGTGTCTCCTGCAGATAAACACATGTGGGTAGTGATGCCACAATGTCAACTGTCATACTATTATAACAAAGGTAGCACAATACAGAAATAAAGGTGAAAGAGACTGTGAAAGCAGGAGGGTGGGGAAGGACGAAGGAGCCTGTGTTACCTTGCAAGTGTTTAATTAGTGTTGATAGATAGTAATAGAGAAAGATCAGGAAAAAAAAAAGGCTTTCCAAACAGAAGAAAACATATTATAAAACAAAAGGCACAATTCATGTACTTTGGTTCTTGCCCTGTGTTTTAAGATGCTGAGTGGAGAGAGTGGGCATCAGATACCAAGTAGAGAAAGATCACACTGTGGGCAGCTGACAGTTATGATGTCCTAAGGGAAATGCACCCAGGCTGGATGGGAAGGGGCGGGGAGGGAGAAAATCAACCAGACTTGATTTGACTTCACATCTGTAATTTTTAATGTGTTGATATTTTATATAATGTACATATTTCGGTACAGTAGATTATGTACATAAATTGTAAATTTGTGTAGGTAGAGTACATAGACTTGCCCTTGACTCTTCACTTTCTCCCAAAAACTTTAACCCTGATAATGATCATATTATTATTATTTTTTTTATTTATACATACAAGCTGGGGTGCAAGCCAGAGGCGTGGGGTGGCGAGAGGGTTCACCAGAGACAGAGCGGGGAGCAGAACAGGCAGATCAGAAATACACTGCTGAGGGGAGCAGCGGGCGAGGCAGGAGAGGTCTGCCGCACCATGTGGGATTCTCCCCGGCCGGGTGTCGAACTCGCGTTGCCGCTGCCGACAGTTCCACAGCGCAGCGCTTAACCACTGCGCCACCGGGGAGGCCCTGATAATGATCATATTATTAATAACATGAATACCAAGAATAACCCCAGTTTTTGTCTTAGTTGAGATTTTAGAGAATTGATAAAGAGGATGGTTTGGAAAGGAACAGGTGGGTCCTGAATGAGTTAGAGAAATGCTGCAATTAAACACAAGCTTATTTTACTTGGGGAAAAAAATGAACTAATAGATATAGTCAATAAATACACATAATTAAATAGGTGGAAAAAGTGAAAACCTTGAGATGATTTCAAGGTTTAGACAAGAATCAAATTGCTGTGGTATAATCAATAAAGAAAATTCAAAATAAAAAAAAGGAAGGAAGCCAAGGGAGAAAATAGGAATCACTAAATCAACACTCAGAAAACAAATGACCCATATGTTCTCTTTAGTCTCTGCCTCATGGTGATTTGCAGGACACAGAATCTATAAATAGCCCTGTGAGCAGTATGATGTTTCCACCCAAGGCCCAGTCCGTAGGCAAGTCACAGAGGTGCATGGAGAAGTATTAGTGCTCAAAGCAGTAAGAACTTTCAGAAGCTTTGACATTTTCTCATTCTGATTAATACACAGAGCAGGCAAACAGTAGTTTTCTTTAGCAAATGGGGTAGTATCAGAAACTACCTCAAGTTTACTGCAAGAACTAAATGATAACATTCTTAAAACATCTATGCTAGTCCACAATATATTAAGAATCAACAAGCAGTATTAACAGTTCTATATAATTATTTACATCCAAACTACCTGTGTTGAAATCCTGTTTCCTTCATTTATAAATCTTTTTTCCCCCTCTAGGGTAACTTTTTTTTTTAGGGTTATGTTTTTATTTTTAATCTTGAGAATTTTTTTAAAAAGATTTACTTTATTGATTAATACATACAAGAACTGGGATCTGGGTCAGAGGTTTGGGGGTTGGGGATGAAAGGATTCCCCAGAGACAGAGTGGGGATCAACTGAAGTACACCATTGAGGGGAGCAGCGGGCAAGGCAGGAGAGGTCTGCTGCGCCATGTAGGGCAGCTCACTGGCTGGGGATCGAACTCATGCTGCAGTGGCTGGTGACAGCTTGATAGCACTGAGACTTTAACCCCTGTGCCACCAGGGAATCCCCTAGGATAACTTTTTAAAGTTGAGTTTCTTCACTGCATAATGAATATGAAAGTGTGAGTATATAAAATTTGAAAATAAGGCACCAGGTTGGCTATGTGTCATGTCAGTGGCCAACTAGAGCACGGGGGAGCGCCCTCCACAACACAGGGATGGCTGATACTGAAAGGAATGCATCTTTGTTTTACTTTGTAGCTGTTCTTTACTATAGCCTAGGTTCTAAGATATCTCGTGTTGACTTGTAGATTTTTGTCTGTTAGAATTGCCAATGATTTTCTCTCTTTTTTTTTAAATATATATTTTTATTGTTATTTATGTCTTTTACATTTTGTATTCCCCTTGGGTAGCCCACCACCAATTCACCCGTGATCCATCTCCATGGTCCCTTGGGTTCTTTTCTATTCCATTTTGTGCCCTTTCCCTTCCCTCCCTCCGCCTCCCTCCTCCCCCCCTCCCCCCCCACTGATTGTCTCTCTCCCACCCGGCCTCCCTATAGTCCTGTTATAAGCGAAACCATTCAATATTTTTCTCTTTCTTTCTGGCTTATTTCACTGAGTATGATCCCCTCTAATTCCATCCATGTCGCTGCAAATTGCATGTGTTTCTCTTCTTTCCATGCTGAATAGTATTCCATTGTGTATATGTACCACATCTTCTTGATCCAATCATCTATTTTTGGACATCTGGGTTGCTTCCATACCTTTGCTATTGTGAACAGTGCCGCAATGAACATATGGGTGCATGTATCCTTTCGGATTAGTGTTTTTGTGTCCTTTGGGTAAATTCCCAAAAGTGGGATTGCTGGGTTGTATGGAAGCTCCATGTTTAGCAGTTTGAGGAATCGCCATACAGCTTTCCATAGTGGTTGGACCAGTTCACAAGGAAGGAATGTCTATCTAAATATCAAAAAGTGAAAATGGCTGTTTCCAGAAGAATCCCTGGTTATTAGTAGCAAACCAGTGAGCTGGGAAAACATTTTCTTTTTTCTCTTAACACCTCAAGGGGAGGAAACAGGACTACCTCACTCACCTTGTCATCTCCATCTTAAGGTTCAGGTAGATCACAGAAGGCACTCACAAAGTAATGTTTGCTGCTGGTGGGAAATTTGTTTTTACCATCTAGTGATATTCTGGATCTACGCACATCCAGGAATGCTGGGTATTGATTGAAAGGCTGGATGAACATCACAAATCTGATCATTTTATTCCTTGTATCCTCAGAAAAGATAAGCTGTCCTGTGATGGATGCCCAGTTTTGGAGTCCTGAGTACATCTGCCAGTAGACCAAGAGCTAGGAGCCCAGCTGACTGTCCAGCATTTGGGACCCTTCCACAAGAATTCCTTTTGCAAGCTCCCCACAACTTCTGCTCTTTCTTCTCTTTTAGAAGATGGACTTGAATCTTCTCAGAAATCTCAGAAGTTTTAGAAATAAAACCTATAAAACTGGTTGATCCCACACATTGTCCTGCCCATTCTCCAGGATAAATAGAAGGTTCTGTATTCAAGTTGGTGAAAATTAATAAGCTCAGTTTCCAAAGTTCAGAGCTGGTTTTTGCTTTCACTAACTTGTCCTTTATCCTAAAAAAATATTTCACTTTACAATCTATTTTAATTGGAGCTACAGTGTGTCTTGGATATTAGAATTGGAAGATATCTAAGTGCTTTTGATCTTCATTTTAATGTTTGCTTTCCTTAAACATATAATGGAATAGTTATGACAGAGTCAAACTATTTTTTGTTCTGTAAAAGGTGACAAATTTGTATTTTGTCGATATACTGTCCCATATATTTCAGTAGATGAGTGTTCTATGAGGAAAACCTTATGAAGGTAAAGTGTTTGCTATTACCTTTTTTGTGTGATAATTTTTACTTTTTATTTAACATTTATATTTTTATTTGAAGGAAGTATAAGCAATTTCATTTTATTCCATAAATATCTTTTTTTTTCAAAAGGTGATGAGGGATGTAAAAATTTCTTTTGAACCTGATTTGTACTTGTATAATGTATTTTTTATATATTTTGACTATGATTCAATTTGGAAGCAGCAATTTAAAACTCACTTGAATATCCGTGTAGCCTAAACAACAACTATAACATAAGAACAATTCTACAATCAAATTAGTAGTCAAATAACCAACGGTAAGTGGAAAATTGGTCAACGTATTAGTTCTTTTGAAGCCTAATTCAAAATGCAATATTTAAAAATGTAAATCTCTCTTTTCAATGTTAGAGGAGCATTGATGAATATTTCTATGAGTAGGAAAATATTTATTAAAATAGTGGTCATCTATTGGGGCTGATATTATACTTTTAACCGCTGACTCTTGGAAGAGACATCGAAGCCAGATGGAAGCCAAGGAAATGGAAAATAGAACGCAAAATACCATTCACCTGTGCTGGCCCACACTAACATTTCCAATGACTTTCCCTTAAAACTTAGAGAATTAAGTAATAAATCAATATTACACTGGAGAAAAGTGTCCCCAACACATTGACTGAAGGAATGGTAGCTTCTTTGATAATGGCAGTTTGTTCTTTCTTTTTTAATGTGGTCAATCTTATACAATTTAGCCCCTTTTTATTTTATTTATTTATTTAAACATTTATTTTATTTATTTATGCATATAAGAACTGGGGTGTAGGCCAGAGGTGTGGGAGGTGAGAGGATTCACCAGAGAAAAAGTAGGGAACAGAACAGATGGATCAACTAAAATACACTGCTGAGGGGGGCTGAGGGAGGTCGGCTGCACCATGTGGGTCAGCTCCCTGGCCTGGGATCTAACTCATGCCACTCTGACAATAGTCTGATAGAGCTGAGACTTTAACCCTTAAGCCGCCGGGGAGGTCCCTATCCCCTTTTTAAATGAGAAATGAATAAAAGTTAAAATGGCCAATTTTCCCAACTCTGCTACTTGTTTTCTGCCATTTTCCATTGTCCCCAGAACTCTTAACTCTTCATTTTGTGTCACAATATCCATGGTGATATCAAGTCCACAGATGAGTTAATAACTGTGGAATTTGAAGAAGTTTTGCAAAATAGAGCAAGTTAGTTTCTGATGACCTAGAACTTCTCCATAAGACTGAGCTGGATCTGTGGTCAGGAATCAATCATAATGTAACACTTTTAGAACTTAGCAAACCAAACTCACAATAACAAGTTCCAATCAGATCAACAGGAAAAGTATTATATTGGGAGTCAGAAGTCTAAATTTCTTATCCCACATTTATTATGTGAAATGTTGTAAACCTTGGTAAGTCTCTTGATCCCCATAAAGCACAGATTCCTCCTCTATTTCATGAGCATAATTAACATTTCTTAGGTTACTTTTAGCAAGAAAATTCTGACTCTAAAGCTTGTTCCTAGTTAAGATTTAGATGAAAGTTGTTCTATAAGAATTCTGCTGAGTTCAGTTGATTACAGGAATGTCTTTGTGAAGTGGTAAAGTCAGCCTTAGCTGTGATTCTCGTTCATTCCCTCCATCACCTACTTTGACTGCTAAACTTGTTTGTAACACTGGTCAACAAATTTTTACGAAAGCCATGTTACTGAAATAAAATTACTCATTTCCTATCAATTTGTATGTGCTAAATATGAATATGACAGTCAAATTCTAATTTTGGCTCTATTTTTTTCTAATCTGCAATAAATTGATGTTCACATAATGAAATGCATGTCAATAGTAATAGGCCTACGGTTTATACCTGTAAAAAATCAAGGCATAGACTACTTAGATTTCTTCGCTTGACTCTTGTACAGCTGTTCAGGAGCATCTCTGGGGAGTGTCCAGCAGTAGTCAGCCAGCATTGTAGTGGACCATTTTCCTTGGTATCTTTGTTCCACTGATGTAGTATCTTTTTTTAAAAAAGATTTATTTATTTATGTATACAAGTTGAGATATAGGCCAGAGGCATGGGGCAGCGAGAGGGTTCATCAGAGACAGAGTGGCAGATCAACGGAAATATACTGCTGAGGGGAGCAGCGGGCGAGGCAGGTGAGTCAGGAGTGGTTTGCCACACCATGTGGGATTCTCCCTGCCCAGGAGCCTAACTCAAGTTGCCGCTGCTGACAGCTACAAAGTGCAGAGCTTAACCGCTGCACCACCAGGGAGGCCCCTGATGCAATATCTTAATGAAAACATTTGCCATGATCATCACGAACCATACCACAGTTTTCAGGGAAGAAATCCAGATGGGAATGAAGGAAGTGGATCTTTAGAGACATGTTGTAGCCAAGTCTCTGATACTGCATCAGCATGTCTTCTACTAGTTCCTTGTAGTTTTCTGCCCTAACATCCCTAAGAAAGTTTATAGACACTAGGCGAAAAGCTTTCCAGGCTTGTTTCACATCACCCTACAGCAAGCTATTGAACTGGTCATCTTTGAAGAGCTCTCAAATTTGAGGACCCACAAAAACTCCCTCTTTCATCTTTGCTTCACTGAGTCGAGGAAATTTTTCATGCAGGTATCGGAAAACTGGCGAGGTCCGGTCCATGGCTTTCACAAAATTCTTCATCAAACCTAGTTTGATGTGAAGAAGTGGTAGCAGGATTTTGTGAGCCTCGACCACAGGTGGGTGCTAGATATTCTCTCCAACTGTTACATTTTGTCTGCGAGTTCATTCCTTCCACAGTAGTGCAATTCACTTGCTCGGCTATCTCACTCACATACGAAACATATGTATTTTGCATATCCCTGCTGCAGTCCAGTTAAAAGGGCAACTAGCTTCAAATCATCACAGATGTGCCAGCTGTACTTGTTATATTCAATGGAATTCAGTAGCTGCTTTAAGTTATCGTATGTCTCTTTCATGTGGACAGCATGCGCTACTGGAATAGATGGAAGATGGTTTCCACTGTGCAAAAGCACAGTCTTAAGACTCAGTTTCGAAGAGTCTCCATTCTTGTGCGTCAAGAGTGATTTCTAAGGCATTCATGAGGCCCTCAATATTGGAACAGAATATCAGAGTACTTTCCTTTCTGAGGAAAGGCTCCAAATGCTGGTGGCACTTTGGATAGAAAGTAATTGTGACGTCTTCTTCTAGAAGATTGCATTGTTGGAGTCTTGATCCTAGCAATTCTGCCTTGTTCTTGGATAAGTCCAAATCACGAACCAGGTCATTTAGTTCTTCCTGTGTTAGTCTGTGTGGGGTTGATGATGCACCACAGTGAAAATATGGATCACTGCATGCTGATGGAACAGGAGAAGAACAGGTCGGCTCACCATTGTCCTCATCAGATGAATAAAGAGAATATTCTTCTGGAGGTTCTGGAATAGGAAGTCCCTTACCATGTGGAACTGGTCTCAATGCAGACGGAATGTTTGGGTAGACTGTTCTCAATTTCTTTTGCTTCGTTATTCTGCCAGAAAGAGGAGGAACCAAGCAGAATTAACAGTCTTTTCTGTGGTTGCTTGGCTCTCTCCACACCATGGGGACTGCAAACAGCATGGATGGTCTTTTGCCATTTCACCACTATAAAAGCTGTGTTGTCCATGTAGCACACCACATATGCGGGACCCAAGGCTTGTCTTGGTCACCAACCTTGCATCTGAAGTAAAGATGATAAGCCTTCTTCACTTGAGAAGTGATCCTTTTCTTCTGGTTGGCAAATGTCACTTCCCCACAAATAGAGCAGAAATCGTTCACTCTATTAACGTACTTTCAAGGCATGACTGTTCTGTATTGTGCCTAAATGGATAAAATAATAACAGTTCTATGGAGCAGTAGCTTAAACTGTCTGGCACAAAGTCTGAAATATTTTCAATGTTCAAGCTTTCTGACAGGGCTTTATCTAGTGCACTGCTGATGTCAACTTACTTCAGCAGCCACCTCGCAGTAGTATTGCATTGCATCAGAAAATAATGCAATCATCTCTGGATGATGTGTGCATGATGGTATTATGCAATGTGATGCACTATTACATCATTCTAGGCTGATTTAGGATGTTGTTGCAGTCCTACTGGATAAATTTACATGGTGAAACAGAAAATGAATTATATGAAATATCTCAAAACGAGAGCTAATAAAAAGTTTTTAGGGTTATATTCATGTTTAGCACACCAAGATACTACAGATTAGGGCCTTTTTAAGTCAGAAATGATCTCAATGTTGACCAGTGAAATCTTATTGAAGTTCCCTTGTACATGATAATTTGCTTCTCTTTTGCTACTTTCAAGTTTCTCTTGTTGTCTTTGACATTACGCAGCTTGATAATAATATTTCTAGTTTGAGTCTTTTTGATTTATACTACCTTGAGTCTATTAAGCTTGTTGGTTTTGTAGATACATGTATTTCTTCAAATTTGTTACATTAACCAAAATGTAATATACTCTTGAATGGAAGCCTTTTTGAGACCAGTATGTCCAGCCTTGGACCAAATGTTGAAAAAGTTTCCTCTCTTTGCCTTTTAATATTGTGATCATGAGACTCTGTCTTATACTTCTAGCCTATTCTTACTTCTGTTGGGTTCTCACACATTCAGGTTAGTATGAAAAAGTAGAAAATAAACAGGACTTAGAACCATAGCTTTCTATAATAACTCAAGTGCAATTTTGTCTTGGCTTAATTATTTAACCTCTGCAAGCCATATCTGTGAAACTAGAACATATCTTGACATTCCTCATAGACCTAAACAGGAGCAGGTAAAAGTTTTACCAACAACATACTTGTAGCTATTAAATTTATATCAAGATTGGTAATGTCTTACCCATGTTCCTTCTGCTTCTAGTATATACCATCCTCAGAATGCAGGCTCCCTCTGGTGAATGCCCCTTTTGACCATCCAAATTCCAGCCTGTGTCAAGAAAGGCTATCAAAGGGATTATGGCCATATTTTCTGCAAGTCTCACAACATAGAAATTGTCCCACCACTTGCACTCCCATCCCATCATCAGAATAAGGTCAGATGACCGCATTTACTGTGTGAGAGGGCAGTAGCCATGTTGCAGTTAAGACACAATAATTCTATTACTATGGGGATAGTAAGGGAATGAATTAGGGGGAAAAGCTATTGGGAGAGAACTGGTAGCTGCACATGGGACATTACTGAGTCTTTCTGTGTCTCAGCTGCTGAGTGAAGTGAGTTAATATTTGCTTAGCACTTGGCAAGCTCTCAACAAACTGGTTCTGTTGTTATTATTAGATTATCAATAATAACTGGTATATCACACTAAGTAAGCTGCCTTCTCTCCACATCTTCCTGTACTATTCAAGAATCCTACATTCTGTGGATCAATGCAGCACTCCACAGAATCTGAGGTTCCAGTTCTAGCAGGAAAGAGAGACTCTTGGATTTGCCAGATACTTATACTTCAGTCAAGCAATGCTAAATCTTCACCAAATACCACTTATTTCACTAGTGAAGCATTATTTATAATACCCCTATGATAAACTACATATATGCAATTCAAAGTTTGATCCTCTGAAATTTAACATCACAAGTCACTTTAGATATATTAAAAATGCATAATTTCAGGCTTCATCCTATACCTACTGAGTCATAATCAATAGTTATAACAAGATCGCTAAGTTATTCATCTGAACTTTCAAATTTAAGAAGAACCAATTATAAATGGTTGAAAGAACTTGAAATAACCAAGTCTACTCTCACTGGAGTGTGGGTATCTCATTGGGGCCTTTTAAAAGTGAATTGGCCTCACAGATCAGGGTGCTTAGATGGTAAATATCTGACCCAAGTTTATATACAGAAGGCCATAGACTGGTGGACAGAAGGTGTATAGACTGACCCAAGTCTATATACCCTACAGAGACATCATAGGGACATTGCTGATTTGGGAGTACATGAGAGGAGATAAGTCATCTCCCCCAGGTTTAATTTTCAGTGAGAGGATCACCAGGGGGTCAACTAAGAAATCTAAAGGAACCCTAAGCAAATTTTCAAATCCTGATGAGAAGCTTTCTGCAATCCTTATAAAGAAATACTAAAAATGAGAGAAAAGAGACTTACTGAAAAACATCATTTTAGAATCTGATTTCTAATTCTAGTACTATTTTACATTTGTCACCAATCAAAATTTAAGACTGCCAATTATGGTGGTCTGGCAAAGTATAAATTATGGCACTGTCACCAAAGCCTTGATGATAAACAAAGCATTCAACCTCTCTAAATATCCATTGTTAAATGGAGGTTAACATGTTAAATATTAACAGGGTGGTCCATTGCTGGATATCACAAAATCCAGCTTTAAAGTCTATAAATATGTTCTGCAAATATATTATGATGCTTTTCTGCTGCCCTGCAATCATCAGAACTGGAAGAAAAACTGCAGACCAGGTCCTCAACTGTGGACTCACTCCATGATAATAATCAGAAATTTCTGAGTCACATCTTGTATTTTTCAAGTCTTTTATATACATTGCAGATTCATTAACTCCTTCAATACTCCCCAAAACATGGCAAAAATAATGTTTATCTAATACACATATGGACATGAAGGATGATAATAACTACTAATCAGAAATGAGTATATTTTTTAACCATCATTTTCTGTTTTCCTTTTTCAGTATGAGTTAGAAATAAAGATTCATTTCACATACTGTACTTGATTTTCTGGAAACAACCCTCTGAAATGTGATGTCAGATATTTGTAAATCACTCAAAATTTGTTCTGAGGAGAGACTGGTGTTTGACAAAAGGGATTTAGAATCCCCAAGAAATGTCTCATATTTTATCTCCATTTCCCCAAGGGAACTCAAATTTCACCTCCATTTCCCCAGGGGAAAGAAACTTTAGATAAAAAGTTATCACACATTACACTGATCAACACTGAGATCGTTACTGACTTTAAAAGGCCCTAATCTGTAGTATCTTAGTGTGCTAAACATGAATACAACCCTGAAAATTTTTTATTAGCTCTCGTTTTGAAGATATTTCATATAGTTCATTTTATGTTTCACCGTGTAAAATTATCCAGTAGGACTGCAACAACATCCTAAATCAGCCTAGAATGATATAATATTGCATCACATTGCATAATACCATCATGCACACATCATCCAGTGTTGATTGCATCATTCTGATGCAATGCAATACTACTGCGAGGTGGCTGCTGAAGTAAGCTGATGTTAGCAGTGCACTAGATAAAGCCCTATCAGAAAACTTGAGCACTGAAAATATTTCAGACTTTGTGCCAGACAGTTTAAGCTACTGTTCCATAGAACTGTTATTATTTTATCCATTTAAGCACAATACAGAACAGTCATGCCTTGAAAGTACGTTAATAGAGTGAACGATTTCTGCTCTATTTGTGGGGAAGTGACATTTGCCAACCAGAAGAAAAGGATCACTTCTCAAGTGAAGAAGGCTTATCATCTTTACTTCAGATGCAAGGTTGGTGACCAAGACAAGCCTTGGGTCCCGCATATATGGTGTGCTACATGGACAACACAGCTTTCACAGTGGTGAAATGGCAAAAGACCATCCATGCTGTTTGCAGTCCCCATGGTGTAGAGAGAACCAAGAAACCACAGAAAAGACTGTTACTTCTGCTTGGTTCCTCCTCTTTCTGGCAGAATAACGAAGCAAAAGAAGTTGAGAACAGTCTACCCAAACATTCCGTCTGCATTGAGACCAGTTCCATATGGTAAGGGACTTCCTATTCCAGAACCTCCAGAAGAATATTCTCTTTATTCATCTGATGAGGACAATGGTGAGCCGACCTGTTCTTCTCCTGTTCCATCAGCATGCAGTGATCCATATTTTCACTGTGGTGCATCATCAACTCCACACAGACTAACACAAGAAGAACTAAATGATCTGGTTCATGATTTGGACTTATCCAAGAACAAGGCAGAATTGCTAGGATCAAGACTCCAACAATGCAATCTTCTAGAAGAAGATGTCACAATTACTTTCTATCGAAAGCACCACCAGCTTTTGGAGACTTTCTTCAGAAAGGAAAGTACTCTGGTGTTCTGTTCCAATATTGAGGGCCTCATAAATGCCTTAGGAATCACTCACGACCCACAAGAATGGAGAATATTTCTGAACCTCTTCGAAACTGAGTCTTAAGTCTGTGCTTTTGCACAATGGAAACTGTCTTCCATCTATTCTATTCCTGAACAGCTGTACAAGAGACAAGCAAATAAATCTAAGAAGTACTCTATGACTTGATTTTACAGGTATTAACCATAGGCTTATTACTATTGGCATGCATTTTGTGATGTAAACATCAATTTATTGCAGATTACAAAAAAAAAGACCTAGAGCCAAAATTAGAATTTGATTGTCGTATTCGTGTTGAGCACATACAAATTGATAGGAAATGACTAATTTTATTTCTGTAACATGGCTTTTGTAAAAATTTGTTGAGCAGGGTTATCAGCAGATGGCTCAATAGTAATCCTGGGTGCCAAAAGGCAATAGAATGATAAAAAAATTTAGAAATTTAAACAAATGTTAACCAATAATTCTGTATCTGGAAAATCCTTCAAAAATGGGAGAGAAAGACATTCTAAGATAAGCAAGAGCTGAGGGAATTTGTTACTGCTAGACTTGCATTACAAGAAATGCTAAAGAGAGTCCTTCAGGTTGAAATAAAAGGACACTTATGATCAAATCAAAGCCATATGAAAATATAAAGACCTATAGTCAAAGCAAATACACAGACAAAAATGAAGACCAGTATTATTAAAATTTTGGTTAACAACTCCATTTCTTATTTTCTATCAGATATGAAGGCAAATGTACAACAATAAAAATAAATCTCTATTAATGTGTCTACAATATATAAAAATGCAATTTATGACATCAATAACATAATGGTGGAACTGTAAAAGAGTGGAGTTTTTGTATATGATTGGAATTAAGTTAAAATGCATTTTAAATAGATTTTACAACTTTAGGATATTACATGTAATCCCCACAATAATCATTGGGAAAATGTTTATAGAATATGCACAAATAGAAATGAGAAGGGAATCAAAATATGTCACTACAAAAAAAAATCACTAAACACAAGAAAGCAATAGTATAGGAAATAAAGGGCAAAAAAAACATTGTAAGACATATAGAAGAGAAAGGCTAAAAGTTGTCCTTCTGTATCAATTATTATTTTAAATGCAAATGGATTAAACTCCCCAATTAACATAGACTGGCAGAATGTATTTAAAAAAACATGATCCAATAATAAGCTGTTCACAAGAGACTCAGTTTAGATCTAAGAAAATGCATTGGTTGAAAGAGAAAAGATGGGAAAAACTTTTCCGTGCAAATAGTGATCAAAAGACAGTAGGGAAGCTATACTAATAGCACACACACAAAAAACAAAAACATTAAGTCAAAATCCTTATAAAAGACAAAAGAAGACATTATATGATGACATATAGTTTCAGATTTTCAAGCATATATGCACCAACCATGAGAACTCCTAATCACATAAAGCAACAAAATTGAATGGAGATATAGCTCTAAAACAGTAGTAGGGGTCCTCCCTGGTAGCACAATAGGTTAAGTCTCAGCCTATGAAGCTATCCACAGCCGCTGCAGCACAAGTTTGATCCCCAGCCAGGGAGCTTACCACATGGTGCAGCAGACCTCGCCTGTCTCGCCCACTGTTCCCCTCAGCAGTGCCTTTCAGTGGATCTGCCTGTTCTGCTCCCCACTCTGTCTCTGGTGAACCCTCTCATCATGCCCGCCCCCACACCTCTGGCCTACACCTCAGCTCTTGTATCCATAAATAAATAAATCTTTAAAAAATTGTAGTAGGAAAATTCTATACCACATTTTCAATAATTTATAAAACAACCAGATAAAAGAAACAGGACTTGAACAACACTAGAGACTAATTAGACTTGACACATCTACAGCACGCTGCTTTCACTACTTCTATTCAGTATATATTAGAAGTGCCAATCAAGGCAATCTAACAAGAAAAAAAAAAGTAAAAGGGGCCTCCCTGGTGGTGCAGGGGTTAAAGCCTCAGTGCGATTAGGCTATCGCCAGCCACTGTGGCATGAGTTTGATCCCTGGCCAGGGAGCTAACCCAGATGGCACAGCAGACCTCTCCTTTCTTACCCGCTGCTCCCCTCACCAGTGTATTTAAGTGGATCTGCCTGTTCTGTCCTCACTCTGTCTCTGGTGAATACTCTCACTCCCCACACTTCTGGCCTATACCCAGTTCTTGTATGCATAAATTAAAAAAAGAAAAAAAGAAAAAAACAGTAAAATTATCCAAATCAGAAGAGAAAAACAAGTATCTGTTTATAAATGATATGGCATGATCGTATATATAGAAAACCCTAACACAAAACTCAGTGGGATTTCTATGTACAAACAATGGACAATCTGAAAAGAAATTAAGGAAAACAATTTCATTTACAAAACATCAAAGAGTAAAATAATTGGAAATAAACTTAAGAAAGTGAAAGTCTAGTATATTAAAAACTGCAAAATTTAATTTGCTCAAAGTAATAAAAGATACAATAAAAGTAAAAAAATTAGAAGACAATATCCTGAAGATAGCAATACTACTTAAAGAGTTAAGCAGATTCAACTATGCCTATCAAATTCCCAGTTTGTTGTTGTCGTTTTTTCAGGAATAGGAAATTTCATCCTCAAATTCATGTGGAATCTCAGGGACCCCAAGTAACCTAAGTAATCTTATAAAAAAACAAAGTTGGATATTCATGCTTCCAAATTTCTAGATTACCATAAAGCCATGGGCATCGTGGCCAAGGCAGACACAAGGACCTAGAAATAAATCCTTACATATATGATCAAATGTTTTTCAAAAATGGTGTTAAGACCACTCAGTAGGCAAAGGACAGTCTTATCAACAAATGTTTTGTAAATATTAGATAGCCACACGGAAGTGAATGAGGTTGGAGCCTACTTTAAACTATGTACAAAAAATAACTCAAAATGCATAAAAGACTTAAATGCAATATCTGGAGCTGTTGAACTCTTACAAGAAAATACAGGAGAAAAATCTTCATTAAATGGTGTTTGCAATGATTTCTTGGTAAGATACCAATAGCACAACCACCAGAAGAGTAAGTACAGGTGTCCTCCTCTTATTCACAATTTTGCTTTCCTCAGTTTCTTTACCACTGTCAATTGTGGTCCAAAAATAGTACATTCAATAAGACAGTTTGAGAGCAACAGCAAGAGACCACATTCCCATAACTTTTATTACAGTATATTGTAATATTCTATACATAGTGTATTATTATATTATTAGTTATTGTTAACCTCTTACTGTAATAAAACTGCATCAAAGGTATGTATCTCTATGAAAAAACAGAGTATATCTAGGACTGAGTACCACCTACAGTTTCAGGCATTTGCTGGGGAATTTGCAATGTATCCTTCACAGATAAGAGGAGACTTCTGCAGAAAAATTGGATCTTATAAAAATGAAAATAGTTTGTACATCAAAATACATTATCAATAAAGTGAAAAAGCAACAACAGAATGGAAAAAAATATTTGCAAATCATATAAAAAGATTTAATATTCAGAACCTATATAAAAGACTCCTACAATTCAACAACAAAATATTCGACCCAGTTTAAAAGTGGGCAAAAGACTCAATGTGACATTTCCCCAAAGAAGATTTATAAATTGCCAATAGGCACATGAAAAGATGCTGAACATCATTAATCATTAGGGAAATGCAAATGAAACCACAATGAAATATCGATTCATACTTATAAAGAAGACTATTATAAAGAAAATAAAACAGAAAATAGTAAGTGTTGAAAAGGATGAGGAGAAACTGGAATACTTGCTACTGTCGGTGGGACTGCTAATCAGTGCCAGAACTATGGGGAATAGTATGGTGGTTCATCAAAAAATTAAATGTATAAGTACCATATGAAATGTAGTAGTACCATTTATGGTATATACCTATTAGTTGAAAGCAAAACTTTGAACAGACATATATATACTAATGTTTACAGCAACATTATTCACAACATCTAACAGGTAAATATAACCCAAATGTCAATCCATGAAAGAATGGATAAACAAAATGTGGGCAATACACACAATGGAATAGCATATAGTCTTCAAAAAGCCTGTGCCCCTTCGTGGCCTAGGGGTTAAGTCTCAGCACTATCATCCCTTCCACCTGAGTTCCATCCCTACCAGGGAGCTGACCCACATACAGTGCAGCAGACCTCTCCTGTCTTGCCCACTGCTCCCCTTGGCAGTGAATTTCAGTAAATCCACCTGTTCTGCTCCCCACTGTGTCTCTGGTGAATCTTCTCACACACACCCCTTCACCTCTGTCCTATACCCCAGTCCTTCTACACAAAAATAAATTTTAAAATATATTAAAAAGAAAAAGTTCTGACTTACAACATGGATATATCTTGAAAACATACTGAGTCAAATGAGCCAGACACATGTGTTTGATTTCACTTATATGAGATGTCTACAGTAGTTAAACTCAGAGACAGAAAATAAAATGATGGTTTCCAGGGGTAGGGATGGAAAATGGGGATTCGTTTAGTGTGTAAAAATTTACAGTGTGGGAAAATAATAAAGTTTTGGAGATGGATGGTAGTAATATTTGTACAACTTATGAATATACCTAATGCTGCTGAACCATATGTTAAAAATAGTTAGGATTTTAAATTTGGTATTATATAAATTTTGCCATAATATGAGAAAAGCGAAAACCCCCACTATGAATAAAAAGTTTATTGCTCACAAGTTCAAGTTTCCTTCCTCAGAATAGGGCAACTAAAGACAATTCAGGTTAGAAATCTTACATATAATTCATAAGTGAAACAGAAGCCTCTTTCATTTTACACGCCTCCTGCCACCTTATTTAGTTCAAATTCTGCTTCCTTTTAAATGTGTTAATGACACTTGGAACCTAATGTGGTGGAATGAGGTAGTTGCAGAATGAGATGTCATTCCATCCTACCTTTGCACCAAGCAAAGCTCACAATTTCTTAGCCTTTCATCTTCTCATGTGCAGTGGGTTTCATGAGAACATACATTTCTCATATTCTGCTGCACAGTTTTGTAGAAGTACTGCTTGTGGAGGTAGATATAACCAGGGCTGCTAAGCTCAGGATACTTTCAAATGAGTGCAGTTGCCCAGTGGAAACTGACCTGCAATGTGTGTGCCCCACCTGAAAAGGGCAGCCTTGACGAGGTGGGTTTATTTTGTCCTAGTTTTTCAAAATGTCAGAAAAAACATGTAATTATATGAAATTCATATTTTAAGTTCAGAAACTCAATTAATTTAAAGATGCTGGGAAAGCTAAACAAAATCTGGACTTCAAGCCCCGTTTGCAACCTCTGCCCTATATAAATGTAATTCATAATATGCAATATTTCCATTTCCTAAAATCCTAGCCATGTGGTGAATAATTAATCATTTCCTCTGTGAAAAGAATAGATAGGAAATAGATTGATTTATTTGGTAACCTCCAAACATGATACATCTGACATGAGAGTATCAACCTAAATGCTCTCTTGGAAAGGGCTATGTTTTCTTTTAAGAAAAATATCTTAGAAAAGAGTGAAATAGATTTCTCCTTTGAAATTTTCTGTACACTCTCTTCTTGCTACTCACACCTTGGGCAGGTTGCTGCTTTCTTTATCTGGAGATGGAATCGTGGTTGCTCATGAGATTCTAGAAATGAGAGTTTCCACCTTCTGCTCTTTCTCCTTTGACCAAATGCACTTCCTCACCTGCATAGGGGACTATAAAGCATCTTCTGGTCTTAACAGCCAAGGACCTTTGCCATGAACCTCTCCTTAGAAGAAAATATGAGCATTCTACATTTAGCTGATATTCTCAGGTGAAGGTTGTGATGTTGAAACAATCAGACATGCTTTTTCAAGTCACTACTAATTTTCCCCCATTGTATGATTTTCTTGTCTCTTGTAACTTCTATCTTTCAGAGTAGTTTAAGATAAAAGGATTAGGCAAGTCACACTTAGCTAGTCGGTTCAAAAGTTTGTAGAAGTTTTATTTATACTTTTATATCTTTTTTACTAGAGTGGACCATATTCAAGGAAATGATTTAGACTCTATCCTTTATGAGAAATGTGTCAAAGCATTTGCAGATATAATTTAAAATAATCACAAGTGTTATGAGAAAAAAACTAATAATAACAACAATATCAAGTGTTTATTGATATTAGTGTGTATCATATATCTTTGAAATAGTCTATGTAAATTACCCCAGTCCTCAAAATTTTATAGAAATTTTGAATGTTCCACCTCCTTATTATTTTTTTCCACACAATAAAACATATTGTCAATGTAGGGTTAAAAAAATATGCATTATTTACTTGTATCAAGTTTCTCTGCTGCTTCTCTTTTCCTCCTCTCTCCCCTCTGTGTCCCTGTTGAGCTTTCCCTAATCTACCTATCTCAGCACCCATGAGTAAGATCATGTGATCTCATGTGTGGAATCTCATCTCACAGATGGTATCAGGAGCCTAATAAAAATTAAAACTAATTCTTGGGCCTGCCTGGTGGTGCTACAGGTTAAGTCTCAGCACTAGGAAGCTATCCAGAGCCACTGCAGCACGAGTTCAATCTCTGGCCAGGGAGCTTCCCACATGGTGCAGCAGATCTTTCCTGCCTCGCCCCACTGCTCTCCTCAGCAGTGTACTTCATTTGATCTACCTGTTCTGCTCCCCACTCTGTCTCTGGTGAATCCTCTCACCGCCCCAACCCCGGCACCTCTGGCCTACACCCCAGTTCTTGTAAGCATAAATAAATATATCTTTTAAAAAATTGAACTAATTCTTTAATCCATTTACAAAATATGTGTATTGACCTCATAATATACAGCAAACCCAAATTTTCTTGCAATCACCTTTCTGTTCTCATCCTGACACACACACGTGATCTACAGAGAGAGAAGGCAGCCATCAGTTCTTGACAATAACTATGTGCAAAGCACATTAATGTGCACTTTTCTAAGTTGTGTTGAATCCTCTTGATAATAATGTAGAATCCGATAGTCATCCTCATTTAGAGGTGAGAAGCCCACAGAAATGAAGCAACACTCACACCTGCTTTCTCCACTGGACATGATTCCAGTCTCTTGATGCTGCCATCACCACGGAGCGCCACTGAGCCCCAAAAGACATCGACTCCATGCTGGTTGTCATTTTCCAGATATTTTGTTTTGTCTGTTCTTCTTTTCAGGGCTACTGTGAAGTTACTCAAATCATGCATGGGGAGAAAAACAACCTTAGGTTGCATTCAGTCTGCATTCAAAGCGTCATTGCAAATAATTTACTTTTGAGAATTTAGGCTTCTTGAAAATTCACCTGCTCTGAACTTTCCGGAAAAAAAGGAGGTCATGTTTTGGAACGAGATCTATGAAGAATGCCCTTTTTTGAAATGAACTCAACAAAAAGTCAGCCCTTGGCTTCATTTTACAGCAGGAAACAGCCTGTTTGGTATTGGTTTTTCCAAAGGCCTCTTGCCCCCCAACTTTGTCTGCAGAGGGTCGTAAAGGCAGGTGCAAGCGGGAAGGCAGAGAGCAGACAAAACTGACCTTTAAAGTTTTGTTTCAGGCCAGTGTGTATGGCTCCCAAAAGCATACTGACTAACACAAACAACTTTCGACCTCTGCCCTTCTCACTTGTGTCTCACCATTGTGGGCGAGACATTCATCTTCTTCCATGACACGTCTTTTTAAGACAGAGAGACTGTGTATTGAGTTATTATGATTATTGTGACCTTCCTCTGTGACCCGTTATTTTCTTCCACACAATGAACATACTGAGTCGATGCAAATTGAAGATAATAAATATTATTATGTGCTTTATGCTATCCATAATGTTGCTGTCTCCTTTTAGTTCCTGTGTCTTTACCAACTTAGTTTGCTTTTTTTATTTTGTTTTGTTTCTTAGAATCTAGCTATGGTGCTGGAGTTGGGATGAGGAAGATAAATATGTAATTCCTGACACAGTATTTATTAGATGCTAACCAAGTGTACTACGCTGTCGTAGGCAGTGGAGGAAGGTGGAAAGAAGGTGTGTGAAGCAGTCTGTCTGCAAGGATTTGCTTCTGAGGGAGAAAAACCATGCTCGCAGGCAGATTCTTGCATAGTGTACTCTCTGAGCCTCTTGGCTGAAGTAACAATATACCCCTAAATCTCAGGACCTAGATTGAAGACATGCTGTTCTCTTGACAAAGTTGGAAGTCAGAGAACTGGGGAAATATCCCATTCTTCCTAAAACTTCTTCTTGAACATGACATATATCCTGTTTTTGCTTCACAACTTGCTAGTGAAGCACGACAAATGTCCAAACCCCAAGTCACAGGGCTCTGATGCATCCACCACAGATGGGTCCTGTGCATACAAGGAATAAGATCTTCTGCAGAAGGAGACAGTAAAAAGTACGAATGATGTCGTCCTTCACATCCATGAAATGTTCATCACTTCTGTAAACTTGAGCAAGTGGGCCTACTGATAATGGCAGCTAAAAGTAAGGAGAAACCAGAATGGCAGGCAAAATAAGAAGACAGAGAAAAAAGAGCAATGAGTGTTGGGTATTCTCCCCTGACCCCGCCATTTTTATTGTGAAATTATTGGCATGTATCATTGTATGTGTTTAAAGTCTACAGCATGGAGACTTTGTGATGTGCTGACTACAACAGGTTCAGCTAACATTCATCATCTCATTTGCATGCAATAAAAAGAAAATGAAGAAAAAAGAAAAAAGTCCTTTTTCTTGTAAAGAGAACGCTTAGGATTTACTCTTAACTTCCCTTTTTGTCACATAGCCATGTGAACACTATCTTTATGTTTTGCATTGCACCCCTAGTACTTCTTTATTTTGTAACTGGACATGTGTACCTTTTAAACACATTTCTCCAATTTTACACCCTCCCCCCAACCACAAATTTGACCATGTTCTATGTGTTTTTGGTTTTTTTTTTAGATTCCAAATACAGATTCCACAAATGAGACTATATGGCATTTGTCTTTGACTTCTTTCACTAACAGAGTGCCTTCAAAGCCTATTCATGTTATCACTAATGGAAGAATTTTCTCTTTAATGGCCGAATAATATTCCACTTTATACACACACACACACACACACACACACACACACACACACACACACACACAAGTACATACATATCACATTTTCTTTATCCATTCATCAATGATGGACACTTAGGTTATTCTCCATGACCTGGCTGTTGTGAATAATACCACTATGAACATGGCACTGAAGATTTTTTTTTTGAGTGAGTGTTTTTATTTCCTTTGTATATTTTCCAAGAAGTGGAATTGATAGATCAGATGGTAGTTCTGTTTTTAATTTTTTGAGCATCCTTTATACTGCTCTCCATAGCGACAGCACTCATTTATACTTGGATTTTCTTTACTTGGATTTTCTTTAAGCACAGAATTAGGAGTAGAGTGACAATAAAGAAGTGAACTTTGATATTTTTTGACTGCTAAGCATCTATTTCTCATTCCTAATGATATTTCAGATTGCTTTTAGGATTACTTCTTCCCCATTTGTGGGACTATAAGAAAAGGTCCCACCTTTCCTGGAGAGGAGTCTTTGTCTTCTGCACCCATCTGTTTCCTCCTATGGCCCAAGGCTGGTTTGTCATCTGTTTTGAACTGTCAGATTCTTTCTTAAGCCATTAAATGTGGCTTTCAAGGATATAAGGAGGAGCAATTTAACTCATACCCTTAGCAGTGCTAAAAGCTTTTACCCTCCATAGCTGTCTTATTTCCTGTTTTCCCATCCTCCTTACAGTAAGAATCTCTTTCACGCTAAAGTTAGCCAGAGCAGCATGTGATGCAAGCACCCTGAATAATGCAGGGAGACAGAGATCAGTGGAAAGCAAATTTTTATTCCTTTGTATTTGTTTGTGTAACAGTAGTGCTTGGAACTGTGAATTAGAAAACTCTTGCTGTAGCAAAAAAAAAAAAAAAGTGAAAAGGTGGGTAACTTGTGACAAGTCACTTGGTGGCAAAACAACGCCTAAATGTTTGTCACCCACCCCATGGCCATGAATGGATCTGAGCCAGGCTCTAAGAATAGATGAGGCAGTGTGGAAGGGGTGCATTCTAGAAAGTGCAGGATGGTTCTAGATGGATCATGCTAATCAGAATGGGGAAATGGTATTAATGGAGGATAAGATTACATAGACCTGAGAAATTTAGGCAATATTTGGAGTGAGGCTGACAAAATAATTACAATAGTAAGTACTATGACTATATAAAAATACAAAATGGCATTCTAATAGAATGAAAAAATTATATACACAAGAGTTTGGTGTGACTTCTGATCAAAGTATGAGTGGGTTTTTTTTTTTTTTCAGTTTGTCTTACTTTTATGTGGTAACTTGTTCTTATATAATGAGAATGAGTCATTCACATAGAGGAGAATAAAATCTTTGAAAACTGAATCTGTTCAAGAATAAACAACCGAAAGCCAGGAAATATATGAAATTATAAACAAAACGTTTTGTGTTATCAAGCTTTAGATGATTCACTTATCTGTTGTTTCTCCTACAGAGAGAAATGTTCCAGGTCTGCATAAGACCAGGTTCTCCCACTTCACACAACACTTTGGCTCATTACTGTTGGAACTGGGATGGGTTAAGAAATTCACCCTGATGAAAAGATACCACCTGGATTTCTTTAGCTCTAGCTATACAATGTTTTCTCGCTTTTAAATGTACCTCAGGAGTTGCTCAGAAACATCTTTATAGTAACCAATAAGGATACAGCTGTTCTGAAATTTTAAAACAGACAGATATAAAGGCTTCTGAAGGCTGTGCTGTGGTCTGTCTTTGACTAGAAAGAATAGGAGGAAACAATGTGTGTGTTGGCAGAAAGAGGTATTATGCAACAGCTGCTGGAAAGCTGGGCTGAAACAACCTTTCCCTGTTCCTTGTCGCTTGCAGGAAAATCTCCAAAAGCAGCTGAGAGGAGGTAGGGCTATTTAGGAAGACAGCCAAGCACCTGCAGATCATTGAGATTATACTGTGTTCTCTGTGTGGAGAAAAGTTTGGCCACTTAGCTTTCATTTTTTATGCAATTAATGAATTATATTTTCAGAGGTGGTTTCAAATTTCTGCTGACTTGCAAATGAGTATTTTACCTGAGGGTAATGCTGCATATTTCTGAGGGCTACTGACTTTTTTTTGTCAAGGACTTATGTATTTTTTGAAAATTCCCGGGTGTCAAGGAAAGCAACTGGGAATAAAAATGTAAAAGAAAGTTAGTATATAAAAGGGAGCCAGGATTATCATATCAAGATGCGCTAATACAGCAGTTTCTGTTCCTACACAAGGAGGCATCTCATGTGCCCAGAGTAGACCATGCTCTAGCTCCAAACTCAGGATAGCCACCATTACCCATTTCGGCACTCTTTGTTAAGAAGCCAGAACTGGCCTCATAAATGGCTCTAGGCGATTAGTACCAAGAGATCAAAGTTACCCAAGAGTTGAAAGCTCTTTCATATGTCTGATCTTTCCATAGTTTGTTAAAATTACCAGCCAAAGGGGAGGCTCTAAGTGACTGGTTGTTTGTCAATAGACAGACGATCCTGGATTTGAGATTTTTCAATTTTATAGTTTCAGTAGAAACCCCACTTCATATTTTGAATTAGGATATTGTTTTTCACTTTCAGTATAGTACTCAATAAATTACATGAGATAGTCAAACTTTGTGTAAGATGATCTCGCCCGTGTTTAAGGTAGTGCATTTAAGATAGGCCCTCATTTATGATGTTCCTTAGATGAAAAGCACTTTCAACTTGCCATATTTTCAACATACAATGGGTTTATATTACTTTTTTTTTAATTTTTTTTAAAGATTTATTTTTTATTTATACATACAAGCTGGGGTACAAGGCCAGAGGCGTGGGGCGGCGAGAGGGTTCACCAGAGACAGAGCAGGGAGCAGAACAGGCAGATCAGAAATACACTGCTGAGGGGAGCAGCGGGCAATGCAGGAGAGGTCTGCCGCTCCATGTGGGATTCTCCCTGGCTGGGCATCGAACTCACGTCGCTGCTGCCAACAGCTCCACAGCGCAGCGCTTAACCGCTGCACCACCAGGGAGGCCCGGGTTTATATTATTTAAGTGATCTGTAGGTTTGCTCCTACTTTAGTCGACGGTACAGATAAGGGTCCAGTTTCCCTTGCCTTTTCTTCTTGTCATATAACTAAAATCTGGCCCATGGAATGAGAGCAGAAATGATGGCAATTGGTCAAGCTCTGACCTCTTTCTCACCGGCTGAGAGGTAAAAATTACTAAAGCAGCTGCTTGAGGGCTGGTGCCCAGAGTTGGAAGCCAGGCCTTGAGCACGGAAAGCTGCCTACCTGGATTGCATGTCTTCCTCTGAAACACTGAGGGAGAAATCAGCTTTCATGTTGTACCAACCACTGAATTTGCAGCGGCCTTGTGACTTAGCCCGCACTAGTAACGGTGCCTAGGCCCAAAGATGAACCCCTTCTCTGCTGTTTCTGAGATTTTATGATCTGTTCTAACTCGCCCAATGGACAGCCTGCAAGAACTCAAGACATGAGAAAATAGAACATAGTCCATTTTTATGGAAATATCCACAATTGTTGTCTTTTTATTTTTTAATTTATTTTTGTATACAAGCTGGGATACAGGCCATAGGCATGGGGCGACGAGAGGGTTGACCAGAGACAGAGTGCAGAGCAGAACAGTCAGACCGACAGAAACACACTGCTGAGGGGAGCAGTGGGCGAGGCAGGAGAGGTCTGCAGCACCATGTGGGCATCTCCCAGGCTGGGCGTCGAACTTGCATCGCCGCTGCCGACAGTTCCACACCACAGCGCTTAACTGCTGCGCCACCAGGGAGGCCCTACAATTGTTGTCTTGTAATGAAAAGATAAAAAGAAGTGGGATTACGAAGTGAGAGCAAGCAAGAAATCATTCAGGAAAATGGGAAAATGCTGAGTATGCTCCTGACCCATGTGGGTTGTAAATATTTGAAGGAAAGCACAGCTGTAACTGGCAAGCGAGTGAGGGACCTGGACACTGGCTCCTACAAGTTCGGACTTTGCACAAGATTTTCCAGATAATATATATTTCTACTTAAATGCCATCTAAGGTTTGAATACATGACTATTTTCATGACTGCCCCTGCCACTTTATTTTCTGTCCCTCATGGTAACTTCTGCTCATATTAGAGAAAGTCAATGTCTCTAATTCTTTATTTCAGCAACAGTAAGAGAGGGAGCCAGGGCTAAATTCACTGCTTAGTCAATAAAATCAACATCTTTTTCAAAAATACACTTATATCTTGTATCAGCTTGCTTAATGCTTTTGCTCTTTGTACAACTTCTAGAGGAAGGAAGAAGAACGTGCATCAAGGAGGTGAAGATCTGCCCTTCACAGAATGGGGAGGAGGGAAATTTGCCCTTTTCCAAATTGTGAAAAGCCTTCCCTTTATTATTAGCGATTTCTTGGTGACAGATAACTATATAGAATTGTCATGTTTCCTAACACCTGCTCTTTGGACAACAGAATTGCCCTCATTATTTTCTTAAGCCCAGGTGGAGAAGAAACAACTGGAGTGAATAGGAGACAATGGTGTTGCTTCTCCTAGTGACCTTTGCTTCCAGCCTGGCCTTGCCACTCATGTGACCAGAGGTTCCAGCTGTTTTCTGTCCCTTTGTCAGATGACCCAATGGCAACGGAGGAGACACTTTCGTGGTCCATCTGGTGGAGCACAATTATTGTTGACTGAGGAAAAGTCAAATAATCATTGAGCCATCTCCCCAACCCCCAAAAATGTTGTTTTTGCTAAATACATAAAATGTTTAAAAATTTTACCCAGGGTTTGACATCTGAGCAGAGAGCTCAAATGTCAATAATGTTTCCTAAACCTAAACTTTCAGTTTCCAAAGCCCAACTGAGAAGAAAGGGCAGGTGTGGTGTTTTAAAGCAAAATAAAAGCTCCTACTTGTTTTGAGTTTTTCTATCTAAAGTTACCTTTTCTGTTGTTTTAATAAATTTATTTATTTACGCACACAAGAACTGGGGTTTAGGCCAGAGGTGTGGGGTGGGGGGTGGTGGTGAGAGGATTCACCAGAAACAGAGTTGGGAGCAGAACAGGAAGATTAACTGAAATACACTGCTGAGGGGAGTGCAGTGGGTGAGACAGGAGAGGTCTGCTGCGCCCTGTGTGGGTCAGCTCCCTGGCCGGGGATTGAATTCAGGTCCTAGTGGTAATAGCAATGTGACTTAACCCCTAGGCCACCAGGGAGGCCCTCCTGTTGCTTTAATTTGCTGAGTACAAACCTCCTGAGGATAAGGACTTCTTTGATGTTGCAGCCTGTATTTGCTGCCTTTCTGCCTGTCTTTTCCACTCTCTACTCATCTTCCTAGGATCGTGTCCCAGATAAATTACCAGCATGCCAATCCTCTTGGCAGGTCCACCTCTGGGGCAGTCACACACTCATACACACACACACACACACACACACACACACACACACACACACACACACACATGCACACACACACACACACATACATACAAATTAAAAAAACTAAGGACACATGGGCAGGTTTGAAAAAAATATTTTCTTTATTTTCATGACAACTTAATATCTATTTGAGTTGCACCCCCATTCCATTTAGTGTCTAGACAAAATTGAGGTTGAACTCAGGGTCTCTGCATGTGCTCTCCATGAGGATGTGTAGTTTATGTGCCTCCAGAATCTGAGGGTGCTGCTCATGCTGTCATATATACCACTTGCTAAAGCCTCCTTCTTGCACTGTGTCCCAGGAGGCTTGACCTTGGTATCCTCACTCATCTGGTCCTCAAGCCCCATGGCTCAGAGTGCTGTTTCTGTGCTGCTTTTAAGCTTAGCAGGTACATCTTACTGCTCCTACACCAAGTGTGGAAGTTTACAATGACAGGTATCTGCGGTTCTGCACAGATGAGTACATAGGAACGTAAAGTTTGACTGTTAAACACACTCCTGAAAATCATTCTCAAGTCACATTCAAGTTTTTATCCTGACACCTATAATTTACTTTATCCATCTTGAGAACTGAAACCAAGACAATTTCTTGTCTGCTAAATGATGCTGGACCTGGGATTTTGCCTGTGCCTCTGTTGAACAATTCAGGGAGCAGGGAAAAGTAGCTGCTTGCTTCAGGAATTTTCTGTACCTGGAAGACAAGACCCTTAAACAACAAAATTGTTTATTAATGAAGACTAAGGCTTGTTCATCAGGACTCATTTCAAGACCCTCCCTGCCATGCCCACTTACCATGTCCAAACCATTACGTCATAGTTACCCAGGCCCTGAACCCTCTAGAGACCCTCCCACAGCTTCCCTTTCCTGAGACATTGCCACTCTGAAGGCCTTTTTTCCCTGCTCTACAGTCCAAAAGGCTGAGTCATGCTGGGTCACAGGTGTCTCGTGCTCTCTAGGGGCTGGGGGCAATAACACGCCAACCCTCTTCCCCTAGGGCAGTAAGTCAGCAGGTGGTCCCATCCTTGTGAAAAGTCATCTCAAGGGAGAAGACAGCGATCAGTGAAAGAGCAAAACAGACAAGGAAGAAGGAAAAAGGCATAGAATGAAGGACTGTACTTTAATGGACAAAAATCAGATGTATTAGCAAGAGCACCAAAGGTAACCACAACTTCAGATTTCTGGAGCCCATTTGTCTCCTTACACTCTCTCAACACTGACATTTAGTTGATTAGATGAGCATTTGGTGAGTAGGGTTGATGAAGTATGTCTAAAGTAAGTTAGTCAAAATGGAGAGTTGCCACAGAGCTAGCAAGTCCCCAGGCCTGAATTTTGCTTGTACCAAGATTGCTTTGTCTGCAGATATTCATGACAAAAGCAGTGGGAGATGGTCAGCTACCTGGTTCAGTTCCCTCAGAATTGGATTATTCTGCCTAATGAAGCATGTTAGGATGTCATCCTAAATCTGTTCCATCCCCTGGCCCCACCACATACACCTTAAGGTCCTTTCAGATCAGCATCTGGTATCTTGCAATTACTGATGAAGAACCATACACCATGACTTGGTTTGGCATCTTTTACATAGCCAGCACCATCCATTCTTAGTTCAGTTTCTGTCTGCAAGAGACCCTAAGCCAAGGATCTAGTGGGAATAATTATCAGAGACATGCCTCCAAGAAAAACTGGAAGGAGGTGTTTAGGGCTGGACAAGGAAGAGAAGGAAGCGAAGCTAGGGTGTGCCTCCAGGAGAAATCTCTGGCTCTATATGACCCCCTCTTGGAGCTCTGGATTATTAATTATACTTCTACTTTTTTTTTGGGGGGGGGGCAAATTGGTAGTCTCTAGGATGTTCCAGAGCCAATGGGCAGTGTCTGAAGGTTGCAGGCGAATCCTTATTCAGCAGAACACACAGCAGCTGAGGAATAAGTACACAGAGCTGGTGAAAGTGATCCTCAGGGCTCCCGTCAGGTGCAGGATACACCATCCACTGCAGATGTTGGCCCAGGAGTTTTGTGTCCACATCCAAAGCCTATGTACCATCACAGGCCTTGAGTTTTGACTATTTTATTATTATTATTATTATTATTATTATTATTATTATTATTATTTGTATCTTTTATATTATTGTGTATTTCCCATGGGTTTCCCACCACCAATTCACCCATGAACTGTCGCCATAGACCCTTGTGCTCTTTTCTCCCCTGTTTTGAGCCCTTCTCTTCCTCCTCCCTCTCTGAATGTCTCTCTCTTAGTTGGCCCCCCTATATCCCTGCTATAAGTGAAACCATTCAATATCTTTCTCTTTCTGGCTTATTTCACTGAGCATGATCACTTCTACACACAATGGAATACTATTCAGCAATCAAAAAGATAAAGACAGGCAATTCACAGCAACATGGAGTTCTGACTATTTCATTTGAAATCTAACTCAAAAACTTTGAAATGGGACTATTAGGGGAACCCATTCCTTGTGGACTCATGTGAATGATTAAAAATACAGTGTGAGAATCATTATGGATTGTTATATCACTATACCCATTTTTCAGTGGCATAAAGAAACTCAGCAAGTTTCTCCCTCCAGGCTTGCAGAGCTATTAAATAGCAGTAGCAGTTACCATTAGTTGAATAATTGATGTGTGCCAGGCAGTCTTCCAGGTATTTGACATTAGTTAGCACATCTAGTCCTCAATAACCTGTGATTTAATATTGTCATTCATCCCATGGAGAGGACACTATTATCAATAAGTAACTTGTCCAAGGCAAGAAACAAGTGAGTCCAGAGTGGGGATTTGAACCCAAATCTATCTCATTAAGCATGCCAAGTCTACCAAGCTGGTTCTCAATATTTGGTTACATATGTGACACTGGGATCCTCAATAGTGGTATCTTTTTCCTATTCCCAATGTATCCCCAGGGCCTGATGAGCAATTAACACTAATACACATTTAAAGGAGGAAACAAATCATTTTCAAACCACCTTGAAAGTTTGTTCTATAGTTTAATTTGGACAAGAACAAGTTCAACAACAACACCATGAAAAAACTGTGGAAAACTTGCCTTATGAACTCATTCAATAAAAATGTACTGAGCGCCTGTTACATGCCTGGCCATCATGCTAGGCACTGGAGAACAAAGGTGAAATCAGATACTTGTTTTCCCAGCCCAGATTAGGCTGGGGTTGCTGAACAGGGCTGTCCGTTCAGAAGGCTCCTTTCTTCCCCCTGTGGTGCCTGACGGTGGGCCGCCCCATGTGGGCCTGGTCTTGTGAGCCAGGAATTCTGACGTCACAGAAGAGACCCAAGACCCTCTTCCTCTTTCAGCTATTTTCCATGGAACTTATTCCTCTTTTCTTCACTTTTCCCTCTTCCCTTTTCTCCTGTACTATAATAGGTAAATGTCTCTGAGAATTATGATGGAAAGAAAGTGAACTGGGGGATAATGTTTCAAAACTAATCCTGAGTCACCAGATCAAGTTTCTAAAAGTTGCACACACCATGAAAATATTCTCCTACCACAAAGAATCAAAACCACTTCCTGCAACTCCTATGTAACTTGACAGTTTGTAACTACGAATTCTTTCCAGGGGAGGGGGTTTTATTTGAATTGTTAGCCTTTTTCACCAACCGTTTTTGAGTTTGTTGGCAAAAACATGTGTTGTTTTCAATTAAAGAACAAATCATGTAAAACTATTCACTTCTGTTTTTCTCTCAGGTGTGTGATGATGAAAAGGCCTCTCTAAGGTGAAGAGGAAGAGGACCCTCCCCTGACTTCCTCACCTTCTGTCCCCATGATGGAGACGGCAGCCCCTTTAAGGCTGTGGGGCGAGTGGGTTTTCTGAGTTCCTGGAACAGACAGCAGGTCTCTGCTTTGGAAGTTTGGATCAAGGCAAACCTGTACCCCTAGGCCTCCAATTCCTCCTATGTATCATTGACCAAATTGAGACATCTCTGAGAGTTAAAGGGCACTATTCAAATTGCCCTGTGGTGGCTAGAAGCTGGATTGACTTGGGCAAAGCTTGCTGTGATGTCACTATCTCCTCAGGTGACTCTAAGATCCTTTCTGCCTGAGACATGCTAAATGATGGAAATGTGATCCCTCATTTCTGTATCCTATAAGGAAGGGCCAGAGCAAGACCTTTGGACCATCACATATAAGCCACCAACCTTTAACTGCTAAAAAAAAATAAACTCTGCCAGGGACATATCCAATTCTCATTGAAATTTAATCTGTATGGTCAATTATTTGTATAATGGAAGAAAATAAAGACTATTTCACCAAAGTCAACTCTGTAATTTTAGAGCCTTTAAGACATTTGAAAATGCCTTGTGCAATTATGTGGCGCTTAATACTCAGATAATGGAACAATGAAAGATGTATGTTTGCATTTTGTAAAATTAAACTGTATGCAGTTATTTATCTTTTACCTTAATTGTTTGAGCTTGTTTCTAATGTAAACTGTTGTAATTTTAAATAAATATAATAGAAAAAACTTTCATAGGTATCAAGAATCCAGAGTAAATTTACTTTGCAAATAGGCTTTGTAGGTATGTTTTATGCTGAGGATCTTAAACTGACACTTTCATTCAAAAATATTTTGAATTACTCACTGTTTGCCTCTCTGAGGTCAGATGGCTTTCTAGGAGACGAGATTTCACAATGGAGACTGGGTGACTTCATTTTACTCCACATCCTGAAATACGGGAGATGTATCAAATGAATATGCTGAAACACTGAACGTGAATTTCATTAAGTATATAGAAATTCATGCTTTCATTGAAAATTTATTTTATTTTATTTTTTTAAGATTTATTTTTATTCATTTATACATATACGAACTGAGATGTAGGCCAAAGGTGTGGGGTGGTGAGAGGATTCACCAGAGACAGAGTGGGGAGCAGAACAGGTGGATCTACTGAAGTACACTGCTGAGGGAAGCAGCGGGCAAGACAGGAGAGGTCTGCTGTGCCATGTGGGTCAGCTTCCTGGCCAGGGGTTGAACTCTTGCTACAGTGGTTATGGATAACTTGTGATAGCGCTGAGACTTTAACCCCTGTGCCACCATTTATTGAAGTAACATTGGTGTATGACATTATTTCTTTATTCGTAGTCCCACACCCAATTGGCCCTCCCTTCTCATCACAATCCTCTGTACTTGCAATTTGATGGCCTGATAGAAAAGGTTTTAGATATTTTGTAGGATAAGACAAGCTATGCTATATGACTACATTTGATGATATTTGAAATTATCATTACAAGTCAAATGCATCATTGTTTAAGCGTTGACACTGCTATCCTTTCTGATGTGATATTCATGGCTATAAATACTAGCATGGCAAATAAAAAGGAGGGTAGAGCAAAAATGATTCCCCATGGATGTCAGGGCCCTATAGGATTGTGCTTAATAACATTCACTTTGTCACTTAGATGAATAGTATATTATTACTTCAATATCACTGAATCACTACGGCATAGGGTTTGGGATTGTGAGGTTGGGAGCTGGAGGCAAATTACAGTTCTTCTCTTTACAGCTTGTATGACTGCAGACATTCACCTGAACTTCTCTGTGCCTCTGTTTCCTTATCTGAAAAACAGGATCATAATCATACTTAAATCATGGAAGAAGGGTTTTTTTTTAAGAGGATTGAACTTATAAATATATTTTAAAATGCTTAATATTTTTGGGCCTTCCTGGTGTGCAGGGGTTGAAGACACAGTACTATCAAGTTATTGCCAACCACTGCAACATGAGTTCAATCCCTGGCCAGGAAGCTGGCTCACATGGAGCAGCAGACCTTCCCTATCTCGCCTGTTGCTCCCCTTAGCAGTGTATTTCAGTAAATTGACCTGTTCTGCTCCCCACTCTGTCTCTGGTGAATCCTCTCATCACCCCCTCACCCCACACCTCTGGCCTATATTTTAATGTATTTTAAGATATTTATATTTTACATATGTAAAGTATTTTTGAATACTTTAAATCCTAGCACATAGTATGTCTGATGTGTGTTTGAAATAATATATTAAAAAATTGCAAAAGATGTATAGAGACCTTCTGTAAGTTGTTCTCCAAGATTCATACCTGTTAATATTTTGACATATTTGCTTTAGATATCATATTTGTTTTTTATTGCTATGTAACCAACTGCCACAAACTTAGCAACTTAAAGCAACACACACATTTTATCTTGTTGTTTTCCAGGAGTAAAGAGTCCAGGAACAGGCTGGCTAATTCCTCTACTCAGGATTTCATCGGGCTGAAATCAAACTATTGGTCAATACTGCAATATCATCTCAGGTACTTCCAAACTTGCTGGTTATTGACAGAAACCACTTCCTTGTGACTGCACAACTGAAGCCACTATTTTCTAACTAGGTGTCACCTAGAGATTTTGCTTATCTCACAGAGTCCTCCTGTCATTTCCTATAATTCTCTTCCCATGCAAGTTTTCAGTAAAAGAGCATTTTGTTGATTCTTAACTTTAGAAGGATTCATCTGATTAGATCAGGCCCACCTAGCAAAATCTCCCTCTTGATCAGTTCAGTCAACCGATGAGTAATCTAATCATAAGAGCAATATCCCATCATATTAGTAGGTTCTTCCTGTATTTGAGAAAAGGTGAATATATAGGCTTATACACTAGGTTATGGAAATGTTGTACTGAGAATTCTTCCTTACATGTATTTATGTTATACATGTATAGATATATTCTTCCTGAACCATTTCAGAGAAAGATATGGACATAATGCTTCATCACCCCTAAATACTTAAGAGTACATTTTTTGAGATAATTAACATTCTCTTACAGAATGATACAGTAATTACCAAAATTGTTCTGTCTTTCTTAATGCATCAGAGCAGGAGATACCTATTCATGTTGGTCCAATTACTGGTGATGTTGATTTGCTCATCTGGATAAGATGACATCTGCCAAGTTAGTTTCCACATAGTTCTACAAATCATTACTAGATATGTACATTATACAGGAATAAGGTTTTAATAGAATCAAAGACAATAAGCTAGTGCTATATATCACTGTATCAACTACAAAGTACATTGACACATAATCCTTCAGAATCAGCAAACAAGACTGAATTTGGGTTTCTGTCTGTCAGGTTTCCACACTGTTGTCATTCAAGTGTTTGTCCCTTGGCCATAGAGCTCTCCCTTACATCAATACCACCTTCCTCTCTATTGATGATTCTCGATGTGCTGTCATCACACCTTACTGTTTTATCAAAGAAGCATGCCAATAGTTATCAGATGATATGTAGAGCAAACTCATAACAAGTGGTTCCCTGTAGGTACCCAGCAGAGCTTTAAATTTCCTTTCTTGCTTCACCAACTTCAAGTCAATCACTTTCTCTGTCAGTTTCATTGGTTCTTTTTTTTTTTTTTTTTTGAAAGCACCAGCATCTATTTCTTCCATTCTTTTGTGAGGATATAATGAAGAATATATTTTGGCAATCTATGTATTATTTTAAAGATTTATTTATTTATGCATACAAACTGGGGTACAGGCCAGAGGCGTGGGGCGGTGAGAGGGTTCACCAGAGACAGAGTGGGGAGCAGAACAGGCAGATCAGAAATACACCGCTGAGGGGAGAAGCGGGCGAGGCAGGAGAGGTCTGCCGCACCATGTGGGATTCTCCTGGGCCGGGCATCGAACTCATATCGTGCGCGCTGCTGACAGCTCCACAGCACAGAGCTCAACTGCTGTGCCACCAGGGAGACCCAGTTTCATTGGTTCTTAGGGGGAAAGCTGGGGTGCTTTCCCTTTAGTTGGGGAGTGCTCTACTTCTCTATTTTTTATTTCTTTCTCCTCTATTTCTAAATAACTGCTTGACTATGGGAGAATCATATTTGCAAAGCAAATAAAATTAGAAAAGAAGATTATTTTCTTAAAGATGTGCTAAGACAATGTGCACAGGTACTTGGAGAAGGGCTACTTGCCACGCCCTTTCCATTGATGAGCATCTTTATTCTTGCAGTCCCATTAAAACCCAGGAGCTTAGAGTAAGTCAGCACTGTAAGGACCCCAAGGGATTCTAAGAGGCAGAATCACATGGTTCTGGGTAGAACCCAAGAATTATATCTTCTAAAAGTTCTGTAGACCCTGGGATTTTGATGATCAATAGAATTTGAACCAGTGTTGCTTGAATTCTCCATCAACCAGCCAACCTAAATGCCATGCTTTTAGTCCCTACTGACTTTTAAATCAGTCACAGAATGATGTCCAGAAGGGCCTTAACAAGCCCAGAGCTTTCATCATGATGACCAAACCCCTTGTCATGTGTTCTCAGAATAATCGTCTAGTAAAACTCATCTAGACCCATTTAGAGTGTTAATTTCAACCCTACTGGTGACCCTCTGACCTGGTGAAGTTGAAATTAAGGTATGGGCTTTTCTATAGATTCTTAGAGTCAGGATCATAAGATAACTTATCATTCCAAAGAAGACAAAGTAGACTATGGTTGGAAGCAGATGGAAATCACAAGGAAATAATGGGGTTTGGGTCCCATACATCCCCAGGAGTGTTCTATGGGCATCAGTGATGGCGGGGAGATAAACAAGTGGGGTGTGGGATATAAGACCAATTACTCTATTCATGGAGTGAGTTTCAGGGTTGGGGGGTTGTCTTTAGCATCCGTGTGAGGAGAAGCAGTCTCTTCCAAAAGACAGGAAATACAGTAGACCCCCTTATCCAGTGGGGATCCATTCAAAGACCCCCATCAGATGTCTGAAACTATAGATAAATCAAATCCTATGTATGTGTATATATATAATATATAATATATATAACATGCTGTTAACTACACACATATCTATGATAATGCCTAATTTATAAATTAGTCACAGTAAGAAAGTAACAACAATAACTAAAAATAACATGAAACAATTATAACCAAATATTATGAGAAAAATTAAATAAATATGGTCTTTCCTTCTCTTTCAAAATACATAAGTTTTTTGGACCACAGTTGACCGTGAATATATAACTAGAATTGTGGAAAACAAAATTGCTAATAAGGGGGGACTATTGTATAGCAGTGCAGCTGTACCAGACTTTTAAAAAAAATGAGGATAGTATGTAAATATGCTACCCATTTTGAAAGAAAGAGGAGGGGGAACTCTGCATTTGAATGTGCTATTGTGTGTGCTGGAATAAACCTGGAAGCTCACAAAAGAAACTGAGAACAAGGATTATCCAACCAGGGCTGTGGAGTCTTGTCAGATGGTAGACAGGGAGAAGAGGGAGATGTTTTTACTCTTTATCTTTTGCCATTTTGTTGGTTTTGAAGCATGTGATTTTATTGCTTATTCAAAAATTGATGAGGACCTACACAATACCAGCTAAAATCCACTTCTGAGAAAATACCTAAAGAGAGACCATTGTGAATTCAGCAGAAGGTTTACATTAATTGTATCTTATTGATCATAGCAGCATTTGTTTTTGTTTCAAAAAGAGTAGTGCACATTAGTTAGTGCAAGTCATGTTCTTTACTCAGGTTATGGATGAATCTGTATATGGAGTCATGGACCCCTGAGAATGATGATTTTGCCTGTCACACCCAGGAATACCATGGTCTCCTGAATATCCAGTCCCCCTGACAGTCTTGAATCACTCTCCTTTCCATATAGCCAAGTCTTTCACAACTTTGTCTTAAAGTCCCTACTGTTTAAAACTTATAATAGTTATAAAGGAGCTAATGTGACACTTAAAAAGAGCTCGAGATGTTGGTTTCCTCCCTTCTCTCCAGGGCATAGCGGGCTGGCTAGTCTTCCTTTGCCATAGTGCACATTGGGAGAAGAGACGCTTTTCCTTCTCCACTTGTGTTGGTGTATTTCCCATACTCATTTTCAAGAGACCACTTATATTTTGACTTGAACCACTTTCATTTTGGATCTGTAGGAAGTCCAAATGCCATCTCTTTTCTTCCTCTTTCTAACCCAATAATAGGATTCCATCTGGACCTGCTTGCTGCCACTTTCAGGAAGAACAAGTAGTCCTGCCTAAATGACTGAGGCCTGTCACCACTGTTGCTGACTGTGGTGAAAACTCTGGTTCCATGCAGGCTGGCTGTGGCCAGACCACACAACTGAGCTGGCCAGGGAACAAGACAGCCTGCCTTTCAGACCATCTTAGCAAAGTACTAGAGCCTTCCTCCACCTGAACACTCACGGTATGTCGATTTGGTTGTTAAAATGGCTAAATTTATTCAGTGGCCTCTGTTCCGGTTGTAAAAAATGCCCTCCATCCAAGGAATGTCCTGTGTGGTTTGCCACATTGAGATGCTCAGCTACTTTGGAAATGCTTTATTTAGCCTCCAACCCCATGTCCATTTGGTGCTGTTAACAGGTCTCCATGGTGTAAGCAACAGTTCAGTATATTTTCTGATCTATTAATACATCTCATTCACCAAATGACATTTGTTTTCCATAGATTCCATAAAACAGGACATCAAAGACCAAGTTTTCCCTGGATTATGAAAACTATTGAGATTGTCAAAGTCAAAGCTAAATGGAGTTTTCTCAGCCCGTTGTCTTCATAGGAATTTTTGATGCACTTAGGAATTCACATTTTAAAGACAGGAAGAGGGTAAAATGAGTTTTGATTGGAATTGTGCATTTGAGTGAGTGAGTGTGTGTGTGTGTGTGTGTGTGTGTGTGTGTTGTTGTTGTTGTTGTTGCTATTGTTTCTGCAGGTCTGTTTCATGGTTAGGCTTAATTGGGAAAGAGAGATACTATTAAGTCTGTCAGTGGATTCTGGCTTACATATGAGAATAGTAATGTAAATGCAGCAAGCGCTTCACCTTCTGAGAACAGCTACCACATTATTCCATTCATGACCCCAAGTTTATAGAAAAACCATGGTCTTGGAAGCAGGAATAGTTGTTCTGTCACTTGCCAACTCTACCTATTTGGGATAATTTATTTAACCTCTCTGTCTCACTCTCCTTATATGTACAAATGAGACTGCTAGCAAATACTAAGGGCACAAATTACATTGTGTATCTGAAGGTGAAATATCTGGAAAAACAACACCCTTTTTCATGCTTCTATTCTCACCTCTCTCTTTTCTCTCTTCATCTCTATACACTCCCACCCACCACCTGCTATCCTGCTTCCCTCTTTATTTCTTTCAGGCCTCCTTCCACCCTCCTTCTCACTCTGTCAGGCTGAATCAATGTCCATTCTCTGTGGTATCTGTCCTGTGAGTAGTCCACTGTACAAAGGAAGGTTTCAGAGAGACTGGCAGCAACTGGTCCATCTCTAATGGCACCGAATAACATTAGTAACACAGCGGAAAACAAGTATTATCTCTTTAATTATAAATCCAAGTGCAAAAGTACAGTTGCCCAGGAACTGGAAGAAGCTGTCCTGCTTGCCCCTTTCCCAGTGCCACCTGTGTGAATTTGCTCTCCTCCCCTTTAGATGGCACCATTTTGCTGCAGTGCAGCCACCTGAGTACTTGTTCCTCCCACTTCAATTAGTATTCATTGTGCAAAAGTACGAAAATTCCTTCATTATGCTAGTGCCCAGTGGCAATCTGATAATTAAGGTGGTGCATCAGCATTTCCATTATAAACCCCATTTCTCACATGGGGTTGCAGCTCAGCAATAAAAACTTGCTGCCAAGGTCTTAACCTTAGGACATTTTAAAATAAACACTGCGCTTAGCTTTTTGGAGGATCTGTCTTATTTTTAATTATATATGTCAAGTCTAATCCATGATATTTTTTTCTCCATGTGACCAAAATGGAATTAGGACTTGGTCTAGGGTTTTTGTAATGTTAGAAGGTATCAGTTCATATTAAAATGAAATGCAAGATGTAAAAGATATTTCTATAGAAAATTGAAGAGAAACTATTTTTTTTTAATTTTGAGATTTGTTTTTCCTTAACGCAAGTGTGCTTTTTAGTTCTTTCTATGACCTCCTTTTTTTTTTTTTTTTTTTTTTTTTGGTGTTTGGTATAACCTACTACACTAAGGCAAAGCTATCTCCGGAGACAGTGCTCTGTGTAAAGGGCATTCCTTTTGGAATTACCTACACAATCAATTCATTTCCTTGCTTCACTGTTTCAGTAGAAACTTGATCAAAAAACTAATGCAGAGCTGGAGACTGTCTTCAGTTCACAGTCATTTCAATCACTGGAAAGCTGTCTGGGAATTACACTTGACATCTACCCAAATCAAGACTCACATCTCTCCATTTCAAGTATTCTGTCATACTATCAGATATTACAACAAATCATGCAACTTATCTTTGGTCATAAAAATACCTGGTGAGGAAAATACCTAATCACAGAGGAGGTTTCATTTACTGACAACTACGAGTATATTTTCACACCCTGCTTCTGCATGAATGATCCAAAGTAACATCTCAAAGCTGTGGTGGCTTGCAATGATTTGTACAGATGCTCTTTCCTTTAAGATCATAATGACCAACAGTTACTTTAGAGTTTCCTATTTAACTCTCTGAGACAACATCACTAAAATTGGAATTTATAAATTATTCTAAAATAGTAAATTCACAGGTTTTAATCATTGATAAAGTTTCTCTGCTCTATACAAACTCTATTTGATTAGAATAAAATATTTTCAGGTACAGATTTGAATTGATTCATATACAAGAGAGGCACATCAGAATGTTTGTTATCATCTCCCTGTCTGCTGCTAGCTGTTACAGATGTTAAACATCAACAATTGACTTCAGGAATAGGAGGGCTTGGGATAGAAATATAAATAAGTGATAGTCATAAGAAGAAATACTCCAGGATTTGCACCTCAGAAGAGCTCCATCAGGGTCTGAGAGAGGTTGTGCAACATGGAGGTGGAGATGACACCAAAAGAAAGATGTATCTGCAGAGTCATCAAAGACTTCTTAGGAAAGACTATGAATGAGGGGGACAGACTGAGTGCCTCATGTCTGCAATGATGGACTCCCCTCAAACCAATTTCACCACTAATATTTTCACTTAGTAAATTTCACTAAATTTACTATCAACTAGTAAATTTAAATTTGCCTTTTAGTTTGCAAAATTTGTTCTAGACGAATTACAGATGAGTCATAGACAACCAATGTTAAGGTGTGGGGGATACTGCTCACAATGGCAACAAGAGCCTTGCAATGGCAGCTAGAGAGAGGTAGGTACTCCCAAAGATGAACAGGCTTCTTGTCTGTGGCCAAGTGATCTTTTGTAAGGGAAGAGCTAACATTTTACACACTCTGTTTAAGCATAAGACATATTCATTTCCCACAACAAACTCTGACCCATGATGTGTTCAGTCAACTCTCAATTTTCCATGATAATCAAACACAAGAATCAATCAATGGCTCCAACTCCCAGAGAGCACAAAAGATTTGAACTTGGACCTTCTGGTGATACCAATCCCTGCTGCGAGTCAGAGTGAATTGATTGCTTTTCCCTTCTGGGAACTCTGGTAGGTGTACAAATGATCAGAGAATCAAGGGTGAAAAAGAAGTGAAAAACAAGAAGAGCCAGACAAATAAGATTTGTTGTCTCTGTTACTTCCTGCAATTATATTAAATGCCTTTAAAAAATGTTCACAGATGAACGATAAAAATAAGTAGAATTACTTTTATGTAACTGATATAAAAATTAAAAAAACAACCGCCTTCTCCCTCTGGCATTAGCTTCAGACCACACCCTCCAATTCCCAACATTAAAAAAAGTACAGATTTTGACATGTTAATTTAACTGTAAGTCAGGATAGATGACCAGACAGTTTCAGCTGGGTAAGACTTGCCCCAAAAGTAGTGTCAATAGGGTGGGGACAGTATTGTAGTTCCAGAATCCCTATACTTGAGAGAAAGTAGAAGTTGGCTAGGTATATAAAAAAGATAACAGAGTTGAAGTCATAGCACTTAAATGAATGATTGGGAAGAATGTGAGAACTGTCACTGCCAAGTCATTTAGGGCTGTCCTGAGAGAGAGAAAGGTACACTATAAGGGGGTGCTTGGAGTAAGTCCTGTTATTTAATGATGCAAGCTGGAATAGAAACTCGGAGACCTACTGACATTTCACAGGGTAAGTGGCTGCAGAAGGGTAATTTCTCACTTAAAAACATTGATGTGAAAAAATAGAACCACTGTTGAAGATTGTAACAAGGTGGTTTTATAACAAACCAATATCTGTAATGATATTTACCTGTACTCTTAAGTTGCTTCAGTATTTTTTTTTAAAGATTTATTTTTTATTTATACATACAAGCTGGGGTACAGGCCAGAGGCGTGGGGCGGCGAGAGGGTTCACCAGAGATGGAGCGGGTAGCAGAACAGGCAGATCAGAAATACACTGCTGAGGGGAGCAGCGGGCGAGGCAGGAGAGGTCTGCCTCGCCATGTGGGACTCTCCCTGGCCGGGCGTCGAACTCGCGTCACCGCTGCCGACAGCTCCACAGCGCAGCGCTTAACCGCTGCGCCACCGGGGAGGCCCTGCTTCAGTATTTTTTAAAAAAGAATGAATTGTGGTCAACCTCACAGTGAGAGAGTGGTCCCAAAGCATAGTAAAATAGCAATGCATTTAGTTCTCTGAGCTGGAAATGGACTTGATCCCCATTTCTGTCAGACAAACCCCTAATCATCCTTCAAAACCCAACTCCACATGTCCAACACCCTCTGTGAAAATTTATTCAATTCTTGGGGCCTTCCCGATGGCGCAGCGGTTAAGCGTTGCACTGTGGAGCTGTCGGCAGAGGCGACGCGAGTTCGATTCCTGGCCGGGGAGATTCCCACATGGCACAGCAGACCTCTCCTGCCTCGCCCACTGCTCCCCTCAGCAGTGTGTTTCTGATCTGCCTGTGCTGCTCCCCACTCTGTCTCTGGTGAACCCTCTCACTGCCCCACACCGCTGGACTGCCCCCCAGCTTGTATGCATAAATAAATAAATCTTTAAAAAAAAAAGAAAATTTATTCAATTCTTCCTTCATACCCAAACATTCTTTCACACATTTTGTTCATATTCTTTCTGGATGAAATTGACTATTATAGAAAACAATGGATTAGAAAACTATTCTTACTTGACCAAGTTCTTTAGGATTAGATATTGCTTATCTTCACATTCTCAGTGCTTGGAATAAGGCTTACATAGAAGAAAAAATAATGAAACGAGAATTGGCCAACAGATGGATGTTTATATTAACGGATGCTGGAAAGCTCTTGCTCTCTCGTTAGTCCTTCACACTTGAATGGTTATGAAGAAATCTTAACCAAAAGTCTTCATTGTGGCTGCCGCTGACACTGTGGGCCTGTGTCCACACAGTAACCTAGTTTGAAGCGAATGCCCAGAAACCAGCCTGTGTTGCAGAATGATTGCAGGAAACTCCCCGGTGTTTTGGGGGTGTGGGGGTGGAATCAACTAGTTGAGAATTTCATTCTATCATTATTGACTCCAGGGCTCCAGTCAACCCCACAGCTCTTCGAGTAAGAAGACTGCTCATTTATGGGAAATATTTGATGGCAAGAGATGGGCGTGTTCTGCAGCAAGTTAAGAGGCCTGATAATTATTTCCTAGGAGACCACACGTCAAGTAAGTACCTGCTGAATCATGAGCTTCCAAAGGCTAACAATGGGCTTCTCTGACAAGATGTGGGAGAGTTGGGCTGAAACAGATACCTGGCACACACCTGAGCTGCCCAATCTGAGGTCGAGAGAAGGAAAAGGGAAGTGTGCAACTTGACTCACCAAGAATGTATTTTCATAGGAGTTGCTTCCAAGGCAATGATGTGTTCTCAGGTCAGAAAGAGCCTGTCAAAGTTTCATTCATTTTCAATAGCTGTTCTCCCACACTTCTTTATGTTTCTACTTGTTATCATATGAAACTAACTCCCATTTAGTTCTTGATGCATAGAGACTAACGGCCTAGGGGAAGAAATGTAATGCCACTTCTTCTAAACAACAGGGGAACTTTATAGCTCTCTCCCTTTAAAAGAAAGCTAAAGGTCAGTTATGTGACAAATAGTAAATCACAGTTTTAAGAAAACGCAAGGAAAAGCTTCAATATGAAGATAATTTGGGAGACGGGCGAAGATACATCATGATTGAAGTTTAACTAGAGATCTAGATTCTGTTTTCCAATCATCTTCATGTTCCCCTTAAGATTCATGATAATCCTCTATGATCTTGATATCATTAATACTCCAGGATTTTGCAAAGTGTTAGAGTAATAAGCAGCAAGGTTTCTGGGCCTCATGTTGGGGTTTTATCTATGAAATAATGCTTAAGCTCTTATTTGAAATTCCACATTTCCACATCCCAAGATACTGAAGAATCATTTTCACAGGAGGTATTTAAGAGCAGGAGTAACTAGTTGTTAATTCAAAAAAGAAAGACAAGAGGACTTGACTTTGATTGTTGGTAGAACTATACCTGGAAATAATGATTAGGTTAAAATTATTTAGGAAAACAAAACTAGTTAAAAGATATTTTAAAAAATGGTTTCTTGGGGCCTCCCTGATAGTATAGGGGCTAAGTGTCAGCACTATCATGCTATCACCACTGCAGTGCAACCTGAGTTTGATCCCAGGTCAAGGAGTTAACCCACATTTGGTGCAGCAGACCTCTCCTGTCTCGCCCACTGCTCCCCTTAGCAGTGTATTTCAATAAATCCACCTGTTCTGCTCCCCGCTTTGTCCCTGGTGAATCTGGTGAATAAAGAGTTATTTATTTATGCATGGAAAAATAGGGGTATAGGCCAGAGGTATTGGGGAGGTGAGAGGATTCATCAGAGACAGAGTGGGGAGCAGAACAGGCAGATCTACTGAAATACACTGCTGAGGGGAGCAAAGGGTGAGACAGGAGAGGTCTGCTGTGCCATATGGGTTAGCTCCCTGGCCAGGTATTGAACTCTGCTCTCAGCAGTGATAATATTGAGACTTAACCCTTGGGCCACTGGGAAGGCCTGTGACATCTAAGTTATAATTGCAAATTATCAGGTATTAGAAAAGAAAAGGATGAAGGAAAACATTGTTATTGACTTAAGGACCTCTAAAAGAAATTATGATCTGAAACTTTCTGAAGCACTTCATATATTGTGGAAGTCCATGTTTTCAACATTAAAATGTTTTCAACATCAAAAGTTATTGGCTTCAGCACATTCAGTTGTAAGATGCAATCACCTACACACAAATACCAGGGGAAAATGAATGTTAGATATTTCAGGAAATTTTTTAAAAGTCTGGTTTAGCAAAAGAAAAACCCCAACATAAAAATTTCAACCTGTTATTGCTGTGAGATCAAGTATGTGTCAATTCTATAAAATCACAAATACAGTCTATCCTTAAATCACACTATGATATTTAAAAGTTGATTTTTTTTTGAGAGTGTTCCAGTTTTCCTATGAATGAGAAGTAGGAATTATTTCTTTTTTAATAAATCTTCCAGAAGCCATCACCTACATGACCCCATTTCTGTAGAAGATGGTCTCATCTCTCCCTGCCGTGGAGTCCTACATATGAAAATGCGACCTTCCCCTTGGTGAATAAAACCTCATTCGAATGGGTGCACACTCTCGCTCACATTTTGAAATATGTTTGCATAAGAATTTATTTATGGCTGGAAAGGTTCATGAGATTTCTCCCCCTTTTACTCTCTCAGGGATTTGTGGTATGTTGTCTGCATTGATTCTATCAAATGAGCTCATACTCATGCACACGTCTGAGTTTCCTGTGCCTTTACTTCCCCATATGCAAAGTAGTTACCTGATCCACTCTTCTCCCCAAGAGAAATGGGGGTAATACTACAAGAAGGCAACAATTTATGGAAGCATTTTCTATGATAGGCTTGGTGTTTGCAGATTTAACATTAATAAGTGGTTATGCATTAACTGCTCATTTTGCAGAGGGACAAATTTGAATAGGACAACTTAGGAGGACAATGTATAGAAGCAAACACCCAAACTGCTGAATCAAGGCAGCCATGCTCCTGGCATCCCTCCTAACTGGCTTTCCTGTAATCTTTTTCTGAGTACTCATTCCAAAGCTCCCCAGAAGTAGAGTGTTGACCGCATGAGACTAGACAAGGAAATAGCAGTCTCTGGTTATAGAGTTATAAAAGACTTGAGGGGAATGACCTTACCTTTGGAGTTACATATTATTTGATTATAATCGATTGTGGAGTAGTACTTGCTCTGGCAGTATTTTCAAATTTAACAAACGTGTGACTAGTTTGGGATACATTTCTATCACATGTAAAGGGCCAATTATAAATGACTCCATTATTGGGAGTGGAAATATAGTCCCCTGCCCCCACCGAAGAAAAAAACTACTACCTGTGCGGAATTGTAACTTGAAAGAAATAAATACATCTTCTGGTATGTAGCTGTTCATTTCTTGTTTGGCTTCCAAGATTTCTGACATTTTAAGCTGTAATATTTACAGAACTCATGGCATCTGATGCCAGGCGAACCTGACTTCTCCCAGACATACCTGCAGAGTGTGCTTCCCTGGAAGGATGGGCCTTAAAGATCAGGTGAAATGCACATGAAATCACATGAAATGCACAGGGCAGTCAGAGCAGACCACCAATATGTTGCTAAACGTCAGCAACGTGGTCATTTTACCAGTTCTCACCTGTGTTTTCCTGCTAAGGGACTCCCAGGCTATGCTGGAGGTCTGGGCTGGCCAAGGGGATGTCTGATCGGTGCACCTGCCCCCAGCTACCTGGCTTCCATTTCCTGATGGAATGAAGGCATAATAATCCTATTCCATCAAAAGGCAGCTCTAACAAATGGGCTCCTCTCCTGCTCTGCTGCCCCACCCCACCCGGTTCTGGCCAGAGCCCAACTTCAGGAAGGACAGAGCCTGAAGCTGACAAAACTGTCTATGAGTAGAAAGCTCAGCCACCTGCCTAAATGGAGCTTCTGCCAAGCTCGGCTGAAGCAACAACACCTCCAACTCCTAAGGTGTGAACCCCCATCCTGGTTAGTAGAAATGGCTTGCTGGTGTTGGGGGTGGAGGTGGGGAGGGGCTTCACATCTGCATGGGTCTGCCCCTGGCTTGAAGTGCTGTCTCCCAGGTGCACACCCTGCTGGCAGGATACACAAGGAGGGGGGTTGTTTTCATGTACAAATATGGCCCAGCTGGAGGTCTGAGGGAGGGAGGAGCCCCTATCCCCTTTTATCCTGGGTGGGATGGAAGACTTTAAACTGAGACTGAGTGTGTGAGTGAGAAATTAGATTCTGATACTTCTTGCAAGAGCAAACATCTTTCAGGCGCCCCTCTGAATGGTAGGCCACCTGCATGCTTTCCCATCTACTGAATTCTTTCAATCAACATTCACTGGGTGCTTGGTGGACAGCGCCAGATGCTGGGGCAAAAAGATAACACAGCATGGCCTCTGACCTCATAGAGCTCTCACTTCACTTCCAAAATTTAATAAATCACCTTCACACCACCTTGTTTTTTCATATGATGTGATTCCCAGACTCTGGACAAGCAAATGCTGTGAGGGGTACTATTATGACTCGCAGGGATTGGATGCTGACTGTTACACAGGAAGCCAGGATTGGAAAGAACGGAGATAACCCAGCCAGCACCTATATTTTCAAAGGCGGAAACAGAAGCCAAGGCATGCCGGAAGTTTAATGTGGAGGGAGACCAGATTTTGCAGCTCCCTGACTCCCGAACAGAACTCCTGGCCTGAACCCCAAGCACATCACCCTTGAGAGCGTTTTCCCTCTTCCCCATATGACTTAAAGTTTTTATCCAAATTTGGCAATGATAAATACTCATTTAGACAATTTTTTATTGCAACTACTACCCATAATGTTTTGAGGGACAGCAGCTTAAATTGCAACCTTAAATTGCTCAGCAGCTTGAATCTATTAAATCGGTGGTAGCTGAGTCTCTGTTTATGACAATGCTAAATGCCATGCATGCCTTTAGTAGAAAATTTGTCTTGAAATAGGCTTTTCTTCCTGAGAACAAAAGGTAGATAAATGAGCTTTGTGTTTTTCTGCAGTGTCTCCTTTAAGAAACAGGCCTAAGTTTACATGGCAAGTTTTAAGGATAATTTCTCTAAATTATGTTAGGCTTGAAAACTAAAACTATAACTCTTCTTTCCTCTTTCAAACTAGGGGTACTTATTTTTAAAAACAAATTTACAAAATTTGAGGTCTACTTCTGCCATGCAAAGGAAATAAAATTACTTTGGTAAAAGCATTTGAGATGGAATTTTAAGAACTTTGGTATATTTCAATCATTTGATCCTAGGAAAGTTATGGGATTGGCAAAAGAAGTATTACAGCCCAGTTTTAGGATGCAGTATATAAACTTTTAAATGAAGAAATATATTTAAATTTTAGGGGTCTCCATGTCACCCGTAAACAGGCTGCGTACATTAGAAAGGGGTCTTTTGATGCTTAACTCCCAGACTTTGATGCCAAAGCCATGTTAAATGCATTGATATTATCTTGATATTCATTTCCTCTGACAATTACTATGTGTAAATTTGATATATTGTTATAACAGTATGATATCAATATAAGAATGGATAGGTTAATGGAGCAGAATAGAAACCCAGAGAGTTCAACATGTAGCAAGATTCAGATTGTGATAAGAATGAAAGTAATGAGACAATTAGTTAAATGTTTGGGGAAAAATATCTAAACTAAAGTTCTATGTAATACATATACTCACACACAGTCTAGATTAATTTTGATAGTTAAATGACAAACATTGTTTTTGCAACAAAATTAAAATAAAATTCAAGGGGAGAAAGGAATTGATTATGTCAGAATAGGAAGGTATCGTGTAAGTATAATAGCAACAATACTGAAAGAGAGCTCAAGAGGGGCTATAGCCTTAACGAGACAGAGCCCAGTAGAGGACAAATAACTGCAGGTTCTTCACCTGTGCCCAATTTGCAAGACCACTCAGGGTTGGGGAACAACAATGGGGTTTACTTAACAAACAGGGGAAAAATTTCTCCCAGTCAGTAGGGTGTCTCTTTGTTTTGTTTAATTTCTCTTTTGCTGTACAGAAGCTTTTTAGTTGGAGAAAATTTTTGCACACAATGCAACCAATAAAGGACTGATCACAAAGATCTACAAAGAGCTCACACGACTCAACAAAAACAAAGTCAACAATCTAGTCAAAAAAAAAAAAATGGGCAGAAGAGCTAAAAAGACACTTCTCCAAAGAGGAAATGCAAATGGCCAACAGGCAAATGAGAAAATGTTCAACATCACTTATAATCAGGGAAATGCAAATCAAAACCACAATGAGATACCACCTCACACCAGTGAGAATGGCAGACATTAAAAAAAAAACAAGCAACAACAAATGTTGGAGAGGATGTAGAGAAAATAAAAAAACCCTCCTCTACTGCTGGTGGGAATGCAAACTGGTCCAAACACTATGGAAAGCTGTGTGGTGGCTCCTCAAACTGCTAAAAATGCAGCTTCCATACGACCCAGTAATGCCACTCCTGGGAATCTACTCAAAGGACACAAAAACATTAATCCAAAAGGATCATGCACCCCTGTGTTTATTACAGCACTGTTTACAATAGCTAAGATATGGAAACAACCCAGATGCCCAAAAATAGATGACTGGATCTAAGAAGATGTGGTACATATACACAATGGAATACTATTCAGCATTCAAAAAAGATAAACACATGCAATTTGCAGCAACATGGATGGAGCTAGAAGGGATCATGCTCAGCGAAATAAGCCAGAAAGAAAGAGAAAAATATCGAATGGTTTCACTTATAGCAGGAATATAGGGGAATCAAATAAGAGAGAGATATTCAGCGAGGGGGGGGGAGGATAAGGGCTCAAAACGGGGGAGAAAAGAGAACAAGGGACTATGGTGATGGTTCACAGGTGAATCGGTGGTGGGGAACCTATGGGGAATACACAATAATCTAAAATATATAAATAATAATAAAAATGTAAAAATAAATAAATAAATAGAAAACCAAACAGACAGGGGAAACATTCTCCCAGGTCACAAGTGGCTGAATATCTCAGCCCAGATAGCGTCCACAGGTTCAGCAGTCCCAAAGAAAACGCCACTCATTCAAGATGTGCTGTTCGGTCAAAGAGGGCCTGTTCCTTGGGGAACACCAGCAAGCAGCCAGTGGACCAGGATCTAACTCACCACAGCTGGAGGCGATCATGGGTGGGGGCCACTGAGATGACGCCACAGCAGCCTCAAGCGACAGTCCGAAGGTCGGAAAGGATGCAGGATGATTGACCAGACAGCAACAGAGGCGGTGGCAGCAGCAGGAAGGAGGCAGTGCTGGATGGTCAACAGCTCTCAAAAGGTGAGCTGGACGCAGAGTGCAGGTCACCCATCAACAGTGCTGGACAGCACTCGCCATAGTGCCCGTCACTAACGGTCATTAGGCGGCGGCAGTATCAGAACACCAGTTAACAGCTTTTTGTGAGCGGCTGGCCCTCACCATGACCAAACAGCTCTTTGGGACACCAGGCCCAAGGGCTCTGGTGCTCCTTCCAGGTGGTGTCAGTGGCAGGCTTGGACGCTGGTGCTGCTGGCCTAGATTCTGCAAGGCTCTTGGCTTCTCTGCCAAGCTTTCTCACTTTTCTTCTTTTGTAGGTCAGCTGCTGGATGCTGCTTCTTTCTTCAGAGGCCAGGAACAGAGTTCTTCTGTAGAGGCAGGAGGGCACCAGGAGCACAGGTTCTCCATGGAGCTGTGCAGATGGGTCAAAAGGAGGAGTCCTGGAGCCCTCAGTGGCTTTTTAGGCTTTTAATGGTCTCTTACAGAGAGGCAACCAGGTGCAAGGCAGGCAATGGGGCCGGGGGACCAGGAGGCTGGCAGGCCCCCCAGACCCTGGTGATCCTTCACTCTTTCTGGGCTCCCTGGCATCGTCTCTTGGCCTCTGCTGCTGCACCCCAAATGGTCCTCTACTCCACACTCTGTTGTCTGCTACTGCCACTGCTTCTTCGGCTTATGAGCCCTGGCTCAGGTGCGCCCACTCACGCAGGCCCACACCCTACTCCAGGTGCCCGCCATCAGGCACGCGTGTAGGCCTGCAGAGGGTCTATCATTTGAGGAGAGGGCAGAAAATCCTGACGACTCTTTAATTTACCCTACACCTTCCCAAGCAAAAAGTGAGTCTGAGTAAGAGTCCATCAAAAAGTTGAGAGTCCCCAGCAGCGGTGGTCTCACCAAATAAGGAAGTGCTATATTTGACTACATGAAATATTAAATTTCAAAATACACACATTCATGCACACACACATAGACCACAATAGACATGGCAGGCAAATGATTAATAACCTTATAGGGAGAGATTTTAAAAATTAATTTGAAAAAGATAAATACATCAACAGATCAATAGAAATTTTGCAAAATATATGAACACGTGACTCACAAAGAACTAGAAATCAGTGATAAATATATGAAAGAAACTTTTCTACCTAATTTATAATAAAATTTCAATATTTTAACATATTCAAGTATATATGCATGTGTTCAACATTATCCTAGAAAACTGGCCACCATTTTTCTTTGTAATGACTATACCCAGCCTTTCATAAAAGTATAGAAAAGAAGTGGTTAAGTCAGATTGTGGAAGTGTGAATAAAAATAACCATTCTAAGGAGAAATTCACAACACATACAAGAGCCTTGAAAATGCAGTCTCTGTTATCCTGGATTGGTCACATGGGCACAGTGTAACCACTAGTTTCATTACAAGAGGGAGACAGGAAAGTAGAGGCAGAGAAGCTGTGAAGACAGAAAAGAGATTTGAAGGAGGAAAGGGGCACCAGTCAAGCACGCAGGTTCCCTCTAGGCATGAAAGCCCTCGCTCCCTAGAGTCTACAGAAAGAGCAACCCTGCTGACACCTTGATTTTAGGAAACTAAACCCAAAACTATAAGAAAACAAATCTGTGTTTTAAGTCACTAAAAAAATAAAATAAAAATAAAATGCCCTCTTTATGAAGTAGGATACACTATGTGTAGGATAATGTGATAAATGTTAGAATAATAATGATCAATAGGAGAAAACACGTCCGCTGTGGCATTAGTTATCATTGGGGAAAAAAAAAGAGAAACAATCTAGCTATACGTTGTAAAAATTTCTAAACAAATCTATGTGCACAGAACTGATAACATAAAGATAGTAAGAGCCATATAGTACATAAGCATTTATGGGAAAAAATTGCAAAGTATTTCTAGGAGAAAATCACAAAGACATTCATTTACCCAACACACTGAATGCTGGACTGAATGATACAAATAACAATAATGTGTGGGTATATGTAAATAAAAGACATAAGAATGATAATTGTGGCTTCTTTGACATATTAAAAATTGTGAAGATAATAAAAAATCCTTTATAATATCACTATTGTTCACTTTACTAAACATGTGGTATTGGAAATAGAACACCACAGTTCATTTGTAAGGTGTCATGCTTTAACATGTCATACTTTTTAAAAAAGACATGTCATGCTCTTTTAATATGGCATGATTTAACGCCATGCTTTTTTCCCTGTTACAACCTGTCATGCGTTCTATGTTGTAAAATTTCTCTTCAGAGCTTAGTCATAATGATAAAATAGTTCCATCTGATTTTTTTTTCTTTCCTTAACTAATTTCCCAAGTTTAAAAGTTTAAAAGTTTTGGTGCATGTTATAACAGGAATATAGCGGAACCAAACAAGAGAGAGACACCCAGCAAGAGAGGGGGAGGATAAGGACTCAAAATGGGGTAGAAAAGAGCACAAGGGACTATGGTGATGGGTCACGGGTGAATCGGTGGTGGGTTACCCAAGGGGAATACACAATGGAAAAAATATAAATAACAATAAAAAAAAGTTTTGGTGCATGGCAGAGATATCAGCCACAGCTTCTTGGATGCTTCAGAGACAGCAGGAAGAATAATCTGAAGTGAAGGGGGTGACTCCAGTACCTGCCCTTGTGTCCCGATCTCCAAGTCACTCTGAGTCTTCCACACACAGACTCGGCCGTGTTTCTCTGTCACCTGGTTCATTTGAGAGAGATGTAAAAGTGGGACTCGCTGAGAGAGAAGCTGCACCAGGATTTCTTGCCTTATACAAAAGCAGGACTGTCTTTTTAATCCATTCAAGACCAGAAGCAAATTTTTACCCCAAAACTGATGCCTTGTTATATATAGTGTCTGTATTAGGAATTATGAAACATGATTGGTCAGTCAATATTCAGCTCCAAATTCGTATTGGGTACTATAGGTATATAAAATGCAATTCCTATCTACAAAGTGATTATCACCTAGTGCATCAATATGTTTTCCCAATGTTCCGCCCTAAAACAAACTTACCTCTCAAACTATAACTCCCCATATTTCCTCTTCAGTGTCTGCCTTTTCCACTCACTGTTTCTAATTTCTATCCAACCATTACTATAAACCCATCAGTCTGTTTTCCAACCCATTCTCAATTATCCATTAATATCCAATAATCCATTAATAATGTGGTCTCCCAAAGGACGCTACAAGGTAAGGTCCATAAACTTCTCCCTCCTCCTCCCAAATTTTTCTCTCTGAAAGACTCCCTCTGTTGATTATCTGCTCGCTACAGGCAAATCTGGATTTCCTTGTCAGCTACTGAAATATACTTACTGCCTGTGGTTATGTTGCAATATTTGTCTTTTTGTGTTCCTGTCCTTTCCTGTGTAAACTTAACCAATTCTCTTAGCTTCCACTAACTTCTCACATATATGATTCCTAAATTTGGGTCTTTAGCTCCACTGGCGAATGGGTAGAAATTTGAAAGAGTTTACCAGTCTCCACCATTCCTCATCCCCATTAACAGTCCCTCATCTTGTCACTCCCTGATTTGTGTTCCTATCTCTGCCTCATGCTTCTCTATCCCCCTTATCTGTAATGATCTTTCTAAATCAAGTGTAAGCAGCACATTTAATGACCCAAATAGAAACTTGGAACATATAAGCAATAACTAATCTCCCTTAAAACTGTTCTAGCATCTTCAGGAAAATTGTCATATCCACGTTGTGCGTGGCTGTGAAAGAAACCCCCTCCCTGAATTTGTGCAGTGCCCAACCGCTCACTGCACATAGGGGCTCTGGTTCTGTTCATAGGATCCCATGATCACCACATCAGAATAATTAGGCTGAAAGAATGCACAAGATCATTTGATCCCAGTGCATTAGCGCACCCATGTTCCCAACAAGTAGTCTCTGGCCCCTCAGTAGATATCTCCATGACTGAGAACACATTGTTTCTGAAAGTACCTTTCTGTCCTTCTGTACTACTTCCAGAAAATTAATTTGCTCCTTCTTGAAGTTTCTATTAATTGATAGTGGTTAATTGTATAGTGGTTAAGGGCATTAGATGTAAAATCAACTGAGCTATATTGAATTGGCATTGTTATTACTAATTGACCTTAGACAAATTACCCCCCCCCTTGGTTTCTCTAGCCCATGGTTTCTTCATCTGTAAAATGGGAATAGCATCATTGCATATCATCCCCCTCTTAAGTTTCTGAAAATTATTTGAGATGCTGTCCATACCAAAATCATGGTGAGGCTAGACATTACCTATCATGTACTCATCTGCTTATGACCAGAGTTTTCATGTTTGTCTCTGCATCTTATATGATTGATAGCTCCTTCCAAATCCTGACCACATTCTTTTAAATGTGCTCCTTGTGAATTAGGTGTCTGAACTTGAATGATCTCAGGATGAAATTACCCCAACTCAGAGTGGTAAACTTATTCCAATTTGCATTCAGAAATTACTATTAGTAATACAAATATATTTGTATATTGCTTACATTTGCCTCTCTCTTCCCAGACTGCCAGTTCCATAAGGTGGCGTGTTCTCTCTGTGGCCCACCATGCCTGGCTCATCCCAGATAACCCACAGATATTTATCACATCTAAGTTCAACTTTGATTCTGACCTCCAGTCCCTTTGAGGTGTGCAAATGGTCTGAGATGGGTAATGATCTGCTTTAAGTCAACATCCATATGTTTTGTCTGTCTCTTGAAGGCTTATACAGTTCTCTTTGAAAGTGCATCCTTGAATCCATGAAATTTCTAGCTGTGCAGTTGTGCTCTTATTTTTAACAACTATATTGTGATATAATTCACATATTATAAAATATACAAACATCTAAAATGTTTAATTCAACTGCCTTAGTACACTTGCTGGTTTATGCAATTTCTCAGTCACCCCAAAAGTAACCTCCGTACCATTAACAATTACTCCCTTTTCCCACTGTCTTCCCAGTCCTCTGACAATCACTAGATTTGCCTATTCTGGACATTTTGTAGAAATGGACTCATACAGTGTGTGAACTTTTTATGACTGGTTGCTCTCACTTAACATAACATTTCAAGTTTCATCATGTTGCATCATTACTTCCTTCCATTTTTTTTTTATAATTTTTGCCTTTGTATGGATCTGACATATTTGTTATCCATTGATCAATTGATGAACATGGTTGCACGGCTTCCACTTTTTAAAGATACCGTTCTTAGTATGTGGATCTAATGAGTGAGGTTCATAGGAAGGCAAAAGGAAGGTAATTTTCCTACCTGAGTAAATGATGCTGTCACAGGTGAGAAATAGTCCATGGCTTTGTCCATACCCACATCTGTGTCCTTTCTTACTTATTCATTCATTTAAATTCATTAAGTGTCAACATTCTATATGGTGCAAACAGTTTGCTTTCTGGAAGCTCTGTAACTCAGATTGGAATATCTTGGAATGCAGAAAGAGGATGAGTTTGTGGGATTGGTTATTCATCTGTGAGCCTATAGTTTTGGGTGTATTGACAAATACATCGGACCAGAAGCAGAGCTGTGTGCTGTACTCTAAACTTGTGCTTGTGAATATAGGACACAGAAGGGGAGATTCTCAACTGTCCTATTCCTCAAACAGGTCTTACACCCCTGTCAGCATTCTCCTACACCCCCACTGCCCTCCACACACATTTGGGATTTGGGATTTTTTAACTTTCCTTCCAGTGTAAATTAGTCAGTCTTTTTTCAAATGCCTTTTGGAAAACCTGATTTTGGTGATAATTAAAAGGTTTTTTTTTTCCTGATTCCTATTAGTTCCTTAAACTCTCACCCATTTAACCTAAAAAATCTCAAGTTAACTCTGACTGAAGAAGTTGCTAAATATATTGGTATTATTTGTAATAAATAACACAATGACTATGGGTGCTTGGTCGTGGGAGAGCTATAGTGACCACACCCAGGGGAGGAATCCTATATTGCCGAAAAAAATAACCAAGATATAAAATAATGGTACTTTATTTAAAAAATTAATTATAAAAATAAAGATAAATTATTTAAATTTTAAAAAATTGAACTGTATTCAGCTATGAAATTCCTATGAGATCATCCACTATCACTGTGTTATTCTGGGTAAACATATTATTTATTTGAAAAATAATTATCTTGTGAGCTTTATACTTAAATACATAATTTTATCCTACAAGAATATTCTTTGATCTTCTAATTAAAACTATTTATATCTGTCAAATACTTCTCAATTTTCTTTTGCTTAGAATTTTTTTTTCTTCTCTATGGTGGGTAAAATATTTAGAATGTCTCAAATGAGTATATACAGTCTTCTGTCAACTTTCCTGCATAAGAGAACATAATTTTGTTTCTTCATCCTCTACAATGAACTTTTGAGTGTGCAAAGTGGAGGTAAAATATCAATACAGATGCCTATTATTGTCTCTGAATATTTTTCAGTGCACTCTAAAGCCTTCATTATGAAAAAAACTCTGATGTTCTTTCACACATTGAGGAATGTTGACTTAGCTTGAGAAAAAAACTAATTAAAAATGTTAGGAAAATGCAAACGTGGTTGATTCAAACAGCCAAAAGGAATTATCCTCCTGCAATGTAAACTACCTATGGAGTGGTGAAGTTCCTCAAATCAATTATAGCTTTTAGAAACCAAACAAATGACGATCTTACTTGTCTCTAAATGATAAAGCAAAGGTTTGGTGAAAAGCACACTCAATGTTAAATTGTTCATGCTGCTTTTTAAGATCTTATGCTTTTTCACTTTTTCAATAACTAAATAGTAAAACTACTCACTAAATAGGATGTTTAAATTCATCATGATCACACAAAATTCATGAAGCAGGATATTTTTTAATCCTTTCTTATTCAGCAACTCCTCATTCCAGAATTTCATTTCGGAGTTTATCAGAACATAATGCGTCCCAGACCTGCTCTCCAGCCCTGTTTGCTGAGTTCCACAGGGTTTGCCCACAAGTTCTACTTGAGTAAATCGTATTTAGACAACCGCGTATTTCATTTAGCTCTTTTGCAATGACTGGGCCAAGGTCAGTTTTATATTCTACTGAAGTCATAAAGTGACACTTGAGATAAACAGAATGTTTACTCTCTCCATGTGAGCAGAGGCTGATATGTAAATTTATCCTTATTCTTTCATCAAATTTGCATTTACCCTCTTAGCCAAACACTGCAGGGTTCCAAATCAAACAGTTTTAATGATGGTCAACTCTTTATGACTGATGACCATATCAGAGAAAAAGAAACAGCAATTTAGATGAAAATGAAAAGTACAGCCCCAACATAACTCTCCTCTCTAGGTTAGTGGTAATTGGATGAACTTTCCATACAAGAGGTGTTTTGATGCTTCACTGCTTAACAGTAATTACCACCATCTTCCTCTCTGTGGGTGTCTGCTATGCCCCTCCTTATCTGCTGCAAACACACCATGCTCACCTACCACCGGGTCAAACAAACCAAGTACCTCCTACTGGACTCTTTATATTTAAAACAGGGAAAAAAGAAAGGGGGCATAAAGGACTACTTGATCCTCTCCACAGAGTGAATGCTTCTTAACTGCGGTAGCAAGGAAAGGACAATAAATAGTGACAATACACAGAGAGAAACATGAAAACCAAAATGTTGGGGTTTTATGTAGGCAGATGCAGTCTCCCCGTGAAATTATTCTGATTCCAGTGTGGATTCTGCAACGTGAACGGGCCCCAGAGCAGGAGGGTGTGCGCTACTCACTCCAAGGGGAGCAGGAATCACCCAGGTAAGAAGCGAAGAGTAGCCAAATAGCCTCCGGCACTATGAAAAGCCACTACCAGAGGCTTAAATCTCTCTGATGCAGTTAAACAAGGGTGAGTCTCTGCGAACACGAGGGATAAAATTAGTACCTATGTTTGCTCTCCTTTCTTTCTGAACAAAGGGAGCTATTTCTGTGTTATGAGTTTGCAGAACACAGAGAGGATTAAGCAATGGGACCACACAACTCATTCCTTTGGGGCTGGGGCTGGGGCTGGGGACTGGGGGCTGGGTTAAAGACTCGGGCCCAGCCCCCAAGAGGTGTTAGAGCCCGAGGGATGTTATTCCCTCCTGAAACTTGGGCTGTTGGGACCTTGCTCAGAGAGGAGTGGGTCTGCATGCTTACAGCCTGGACCTTCCTGACTTGTGTTAAGTTTCTGCACCAAATGCAATGTAAGCAAGTTCAAAGCAAAGGATCTCCAAGACAGGCTGCACAAAGAAGAAAAAAGTGGCATTCTTTAGGGGGCGCCGGGATTCTGCTTCCTGTAAGGAATAAAAAATGAAGACTGTTGGCGCTGAGCCTTGCTAGGTTACTGAAGATTTCCCACTTGGAATGTCAGACACATAGCAAATGGCTCGATCCAGCAACAGAACTAACATAATTCACGCCATCAATACAACAAGACGAGTGTCACTGCCCAACTTCAGTGCTTGTCTTATGAAGAAGAAGACGAAGAAAAAGAAAGAAAGGAAAAGAGAAAGCAAAGAGCAAGGGGGTATGGGGGAAAGGCGGGGGACACAGTTTCCTTTTCAGTGTGGCTGTCAAATGGCGATCTAATTGTGGCCGGGCTGCAGGAGAGCAGATAGCTTTTCTGAAGCCCGCAAGTATTTCTGCCATTCAGGAGGCCGAAGGATGCCACACACAGTCTGTTTGTTCAACATAAGCAAACAGATTGTAAACTGGCTGATAATTTTTGTACTGACAATGTCATTTACAGCTGTCAGCCTTTCGTCTGCCTTGTTTGCTTTATTCAAATATGAACCAAGTGGACCTCCCTTCCAGCGCTTTCTTCTGCATTAAAATCACATCCATTCCCTTCCAAGCTGTCTTATCTAAAATTCATTGGAGGCCAATCAGTTGGCTGAATGCTTTGTTGTTTCCATGGAGGCAAGAAGTCTAGTGTGGACTTTCGGGGATTAGGAAGTTTCAGATTTACAGCCTTGAAGTACACATTTCTTTCAGTTGGCTTCTTTTGATTGCAGAGGCAGGAAATTTAAATATAATTTTATGTCTGAGCTGGGAAGCAGTGCTTAAAAAATATAATCATTCTGGTTTGTTGTGACATGGTGCCAGCTCTTGGCATTCCTCTTCTGGGTTAGTCCTTGGAATATGTCTCCTTTGGGGTATGTACTGGCATTTGCCCTCCTGGCCCCCCAGCCACTGCACCTCCTCTGCTGGCTGGCACCATTAAATCTCACCTCTTCTTCATGGAGCCTGGTTTGGTGCCTGCCTGCCTTGTCCACAAATCTAGCAGCTTCCTCTATTGTTAGTGGAGGTCACAGTACTTTCTCTTAATAATTCACATCAGATCAGTTGTCTGGTGGCAGGCAAGCAGCTGCAGATATTGCCACTTTGCTCAGAGGGTGCAACACATTCTTAAAAAATAAACACACACAAAAAACCCTGGTGCTGACAGTCAGGTTGTTGGGTGCTCCCAATTTCAGGTTGTGCTCAACTTACTGAGCTCCAGCCTCACGTTTTAAGGCCAGTATCAACCAGAGACATCCTTTCTAAGAGAGGGAATGTGTTGTTTTCTTTGGGAAAAGAGTAATCTTTCAGAAAACTGTTGATTCTGGGATTCTAGATCAAACCAGTCAGATCCCAAAGACCATTTGTCTTGTGTTGTGTAATTCATTCCTTATGCTGGTATTGCTGGCTGATGCACTCCAGTTTGATTTAGGACTGACACTGTGTGAGCTCTCATTTTTTTGGTCTTTAAAATGGGCATAATGTTGATCATCCCCAATAAATGGATACGAAGACAAAATTGTATATGACAAGAAATTAATCACAAACATTTTTATCTATCTGGGATTGGGGTTTAGGTTCCATTCCAAGTTGCATTTACAATTTTTACTTTAAAACAACTGCAACTAGCTTCAAATATTTGTATAGTACCAACTCTTCAGAAAGAAAAATTCTAGTAGCTACTCCTAATGAATAAATAACATGCATGAAATTATTAAGAGTTTGAGATAATACACAATATCATATTGATAGAATCTGACAAAAAAAAATCACAAAATTAAAGTTTCTGAGAAAAAGACCTCAATAGACACTCCTAAATGGAGATAATCCATTCTAGCAATTTAGTAGTGATAAAAAGTATATAATGCATTTGGAAAGCTCATATTTTAAAAGGATGGTCAGTGTATTATTATAAAGTCAATTTTATTCTTTACTGTTATGTGAACTAATTTGGTATTATTACCATGAAGTGGAGCACAGACTATGTGTTTTTTTATACAGAATTATATTACTCATCTATGTTCACAATGTTTTAATGTGTCCTGCTTTTGCTACCTTCATTGCAACTGATTCCTCAATTCCCTATGACTTCAAAGAAAAGAAAAATGTAATTTACTTTGCTTGTCATCTTCACTCTAAGATTCTACTCTGGTATGTGTGTGAGAGGGGAGGGTGATATTTCACGGGATATTATTAACATTTTAAGTAAAATTGAAATTGTTATAATTTTCATACCAATAACTGAACAAAACTAAACTAAAACTAAAACAAAACCAAACTAAACTAAATTTTCCAGGCAAATAGATTTTATCCAGTCAATCATCCCTAAAGTATATGTCTACCTCTTGCCACTCATATAAAAAAAAAAAAAATACAGAGTACAGTCCTGTAATCCTCATGCAAAAAAAAAAAAAAATCTACTGAAATTTTGACGGCAAAACACAATTGATAGCTAAAATTTACCTGAATGGAACTCAGAATATGTAATGTCTTTGTTATTCTGCACCCATTTGCTGCAGAAATATTTGTGTTTGATTATGGGATTGCTCCCTGAGACCTCACTGAGGACATTACTAAAGACATGCAATATTCCCCATTTTAACTTTTAAAATCCTTAAATTGCTGGTTTTTGCAACATATCTGGACCCAAGGATTTTGGAGAGCACAGTGCGTACCTATCTAATGTGTGTTCTATGCAATTCTATGGAAATTATACAAACCATTACAATCTGTGGCTGATAGTGCTTTGCTACAAGCAGACAAGAAGAAACTTTATAATTAGAATAAGAAGATGTTATTCTCCCATATACAGGAAAGTAGAAAGGAGTTACAAAAAAATAAATTGTTGCTAACAGTGGTCAATTTGGCCTAAACAGTTGACACCATCAGCTTGTTATCTGGCACACAATGGATAGAAAGAGATGAAAAAGGGATGAAAAAGCAAATAGAACAAAGTAGAATCAGAAACAATGTGAAATCTGAATAAAAAGTCTATAGTATTTTAGTACTATTATTTCCACATTTTTGTAAGTTTGAAGTTAAATCAAAAATTATGTTTTAATAAAACCTGAAACTGCAGCAAAGAAATGAAAGAATCTTGTTGATGTTTCCCTTCCCTCTTCTTTCATACAACTGGAACTGAAGAGAGACATCAGGAACACAATGAGGAGGGAAAAAAAGGGTGTGGAAGGACAAAGAAGGATGGGTGGATGGAAGGAAAAAGAGAAGAGAATCACATCTGAAAATTATATTTTAATGCTATGTAATTCTCTAATAGTAACTTGCTAAATATTGCCACTGTGGAACCCTGCACAGATTCTTAATCTTTGGGTATTCCTCAGTTTCTTCATCTGTAAAATGGGAATAACACAGACTTCACTTCACAGGGTTACCATTAAGAGTAAACAATATACCTGGAATGGGGCCCTCCCCGGTGGCGCAGCGGTTGAGCGCTGCGCTGTGGAGCTGTTGGCAGCGGCGACGCAAGTTCGACGCCAGGCCTGGGAGAATCCCACATGGTGCGGCAGATCTCTCCTGCCTCGCCCGCTGCTCCCCTCAGCAGTGTATTTCTGATCTGCCTGTTCTGCTCCCCACTCTGTCTCTGGTGAACCCTCTCGCCGCCCCACGCCTCTGGCCTGTACCCCAGCTTGTATGCATAAATAAATAAATCTTTAAAAATATATATATATACCTGGAACATAGTAAGCTTTTAACAGACATTTGCCAGATTTACTAAAGTGGCCTGTACTGTTGTCATAACCATGTGTCAGACCTGTGCACCAAGAGTTTCACAAGTTTTACTCATATTCCTTACAACAGACCTAAGAGAAGCCACGTAATGACCAGGCGAGTAAGTAAGCAGGTATGTTAGTCAGTCCCTCCTTCTATCTCCTTCCTCCATGGGGCATTTGCTCACAGATAGCAGTGTTCTGGTAAATGTCTAACAACTGTGTCTCTGGGGAAAAAAGTGAGTGTTTTTATGTGTGTGTTTGTGTCATTGGAGATTTTATTGATAGAGTGATTGGGTAGGTACAGTTATTAAGCAATAATAAAAGATAATATGGTCTTCATTGTAAATTCCATATGATAAATTGATGTAGACAAATGATTTTGTTGATTTTTGCTGAATATTGTATTTATAACCAACCTATGATTGTGATTCAACTATAGCTTTTGAAAATGAAAATAAAATCAATTCTTGACTACTATTAGATTCAGCAAAGGAGACATTCACCTCCCTGATGAATGAGTACAGTTCCAACATGAAAGTCGGTTGGTTCATAATTTTGTTGATGTTATGTAGTAAAATGAAAGAGGAACCATGAAATCATGTGTTAGGTCTTCATGTGTTCATCAGTGTCCTGAATGACTCCTTAACTGAACTAGAGAATAATGTTCAAGAACTGGAAGAATATATCCTCAAATGTATGTGCTTTCACAATATAATGACTACAAATACAACACTATTTTAAGTTTAATCTACAGCATTAACATTTTCACTACTACTTTCTAATGTCTAGACAGTCAGTAAAACAATAAACCAAGCAGAGATTTGTAGTATTTGTCAATTTTCATGGTGCTTCAAGACTAATTTCAAGCTACCAACATTGTGTCATTGAGCATGGATTTGGGAAGAGAAGTTCGTAGCCCAACTTGACCTACAACTGTCATGGAGAAGATAGCCTTTAAACTTGAAATTTGAAGAATGGCAAATTTTTATAGACAGAAATGGAGGCAAGGGCATTCCAAGCAAAAGATACACATTAAACAGAGGCAAAGTAAGGAAACTGTGTTGACATAGGCATAGAGGGAACTGGAGTGGATACAAACACCATGTAGTATTATGGGAAGCAAACCTGGAACGAGGCTTTGAAAGACTCTGAATGACTTTCTTATCCTAAGGACTTTCCCTTTATTTCATCAAAATTTTGTTTGTTTGTTTGTTTGTTGGGGCATAATGTGCAAGTTTGAATTGTTTTGATTTATTATTTTGTGAAATGGAGCATAGAGGACAGAATGGATCCAAGGGAGAGAGTGTACAGCGTTCAGTCCGGACCTTTAAAGACACTGTAATCATTAATTAGCCATAGTTGTGGAAGGGCGGGGAGCTAACTGATTGGAAATGGGGAGAATTAGGGTAAATTTACAAAAACCAGTGCAGAGAAAATGATTCTCTATACCAGATCACAGCTAGAAGGTGATCAACTGCACTTGCTGAATAAATGAACAATTGAAATGGAAGGCAGAGGTAATGGGGAGAGATCTCAAGTATGGTCGAATCTGTGAAGCAGCTTCAATAACATACAGACCTATATAAATGCAATGCCCCCCTTTTTAAGAATCAAAGTAGGTAAGCAAATACATTGTATTAACCAGTTCTGATAAAAATAGTATTGTTTGCAATTCACAAATTTATAAGGACCATATATGCATGATTGAAATCATGTAGATAACAAGAATATATTTGATTCTGGGCCACATTTTTCCGAGGAGCTTATAATTTACAATGTTATTCAACACCATTTTTATTCTTAGTCATGGCTACCTTTTCAAGTAGTTAATTTGTGAACTGTCTACTGCATTTATGAAAACTCCCAAAGAAGAAATGATTTTTCAGAATCCATCTGGGAGCAATTTTGTACTTTTTGTTTTAATTACAATTCTTCCTTTTCTTCCATGTGGAGAGAACATAGGGAGTGTTATATTGAACTATAGGAATTAGCATTGAATACAGGTTTTGAAGCATACTAATAACTGTAAACTTCCTTGTCTGGAAACATGAAGAAGTGTTAAAATACTGAGCTTCCGGATGATAAGAAGCCTGTCTCTGTGGGTTACCATTGTATGTGCAAGGCCAGTTAATCATTACCGATTTCTCTGCTAATCACACTTGGGGCTGACCACCAGGGTAAGGGAGGAACCATGGATTTCTAGCTAAGGCTTGGCAGGAACGGAACTCCTCTGGTTTTATTTTGAAACTGCTAAGAAATAGCTGCCCCTTCCCCTGCTTTATCCACTGTTATTCTCCTGCTTCCCTTAAACCGATAAGTCTCCCTTGTTTGCTTCTTGGTGTTACAAGAAGTGACTATTTCCAAGCCAGTGAGTTTTGATCTGAACTTCCAAGTCTGACTGATGGGTGGGGAGTACTGTGCTTGGGAGATGTCAGGTTTCACCACATGATGCAATGACTCAATTTGCTGAATCATAGTTTGAATTTTCCTGGAATCCAAGAAACATGATCTCGATTACCCCATTTATATTCAGATAAATGGGCTGAACTCTAAAAGAACTCCTGTTAGATAATCCCCCTCCTTCAACTGAGATCTCCAAAACAAAGTGTACTATTTCAAGAAAACTTTGATCAAAATTTAACATAAAAACTTGAATACATCATAAATGTAATACCCAGTGAATTTTTATAAAACAAGTATGACTTCCCTGTGACCAGCACCTAAATACACTGAGAACTACCAGCCCCGTGACAGGCTCCAGAGCGTCGCCTCCTCGTCGCCTTCTCCTACAGTCACACCTACGCAGCAGCGCAGACCAGTTTTTGACTCTAAATAAGTGGACTCACACCATATTTACTCCTCTGTGCCTGACTCCTTCTGTGCAGTCTTATCTCTGTAAGATTCAACCATATTTTTGTGTTTACTTGTGTCTTACTCTTTCTCATTGTTGTATATTAATCCTTTGTGAATATGTCACTAGTTATTCATTATAAAATATCATTTTTACCTTCATAATATCTGGGAGAGGTATTTTCATCACACACACATTCAGACAGTGAATCACAGTTTTTGCATCCTCATTATATTGTCTTCTCCCTCTCCCAAATCCACTTATTTAATTAGCTTCTAACTTTCTGAATTAATCCTCTTTCCCATCGGATTCACTCTACAAGCATCATCATCATCTGCCCTGACCTCATCGTCCTGCAGTCAAAGCCTTTCCTGCCACAAGCTCCTCACCCAGGCACCCACGGCCCTCCATGGCTTGGCTTTTTCTTTAAAAGACCATGACCTACTTTTCCTTTCTGGGACATCAACATTTTCCTTCTTCTGGGCACTTGCTCAAAGATTTCAGCCTGAAAGTCACTTCTCCACTATATACACTTTTCAGAACGTATCACCCCATCCAGAAGACCAGCTCATATTATCCCCAGCCCCAAACCCAGGCTCCTCCTATCAAAGCCCTTTCTACAAGGATAGGACTCTTTCACTCTGCCATACGTTTCTAAGAGACTAAGATGCTCAGATTCTCTTCCAAGCATCGTGTTTGTCCAGGTATCTCCTGGACCTTGTGCACCCCATCATCTGGCTCTTTTCCACACCCTTTTTGTTTTCCTCCATCTCTCTTTCCTAATACAATACCTGGGGGACAAAATGCCTGTTAAGGACTGTGTGTCATCCAGAGATGAGTGAGGAGGAGAGAGCTATTCTAATGATCAGTTAGAAATGATTCAGGGCCTCCCTGGTGGCGCAGCGGTTAAGCGCTGTGCTGTGGAGCTGTCGGCAGCGGCGACGCGAGTTCAACGCGACGCGAGTTTGACGCCCGGCCGGGGAGAATCCCACATGGCGCGGCAGACCTCTCCTGCCTCGCCCGCTGCTCCCCTCAGCAGTGTGTTTCTGATCTGCCTGTTCTGCTACCCGCTCCTTCTCTGGTGAACCCTCTCGCCACCCCACACCTCTGGCCTGTACCCCAGCTTGTATGTATAAATAAAAAATAAATCTTTTAAAAAAAAAAAGAAATGATTCATATCCATTCTTGTTCTTGAAGTTCTCCCAAGAGGGAAGAGTACAAGAATCTTTGCTATTGTTTCATGGGTGTCATGGTGGTGGTAATTTTATGGGGACAACACCTGAGAGGAGAAGTCAAACATTGTACAAAAATGAACAACAATGTAAAAATAAATAAATAATTAAGAAAGAAAGAAAGAAAGAGAAAGAAAGAGAGAGAGAGAGAGAGAAAGAAAGAAAGAAAGAAAGAAAGAAAGAAAGAAAGAAAGAAAGAAAGAAAGAAAGAAAGAAAGAAAGAAAGAAAGATCCTGCAAGTTGAAGTTTAACAGAGGTGACCAAAGGGAAGCGGCCGCAGGATAGAGACAAGAATGGACGGAGCATGAAGCAAAGCAAAGCAAAATCTACATAATCATTTTTTTTATTTATGCATAATATCCCTCACTCAGAAAACTGTTATCATTATCATTGACATTGCTATACCACAGTGTCTTTTATCTGGCATTTATAATACTTAGCGTGACATAGAACCTTTGACTGGTGAATTTATGTGAAACTTTTACAAAGGCAGAAATATTTAATTTTATATGGTTACACATTCAATGAATCAAATAATTTCTGAAACTAACATGATTATGTAAAATCAGGATTGGGGCCTCCCTGGTGGCACAGTGGTTAAGCGCTGCGCTGTGGAGCTGTCGGCAGCAGCAACGCGAGTTCAACGCCTGGCCGGGGAGATTCCCACATGGCACGGCAGACCTCTCCTGCCTCGCCCGCGGCTCCCCTCAGCAGTGTATTTCCGGTGATCTGCCTGTTCTGCTCCCCGCTCTGTCTCTGGTGAACCCTCTCGCCACCCCACGCCTCTGGCCTGTACCCCAGCTTGTATGCATAAATAAATAAATCTTAAAAAAAAAATGAAGATTGCCCAGAAATATGTGCTCCTGTTCATGTTGTTAGTAAATATCCCATATCTGTTGAGTAGACTTTCTCTATGATCCAGGGAAAGAATTTCAATAAGAGGCACTCAGAGTAGGTTCAGATGAAATAAGTCAATCCCTTCAAAATCCAGGAGATTTGCTGAGAACAATTTCAAGCAGAAGGGAGAAGTGAATCAGGGACTCCAAGTTAGAAAGTTAAGAATTTACCAGTTATGGCAATAATATATATGGCAATAATAATATATATGGCTCTCAATACATTCTTTCTTTTTTTGGCATGTGACCTCAAGATTGCCCTTTTAAGAAGTAAGTTTTATAAAAATAAAAACAATCAAGAATTGGCTGGGTTTTTATTGCATCTTTAACAGCTCATTCTTATTCTCCTTGTAACCTACAAAACCAGCTCAAAAGCAGTGAAGAGCACAGAGCAAGAGGCAGCTGGATAAAAACAAGTCTTAAAATGATAAATGTAATGTCTCATGTCAGCAACTGGAATTTTTTAGCAGTGTTACTGTCTTGGCCTGCTGACAGCATGATTTAATGGCCTGGTAGTGCCATAGGTTGACATAGCAACCATGGAAAATGCCATAAATATCTTAGCTGTAGATGTGAATGGTATGTTTACATTGTGTGTGGAGTATTGTATGACATGTGGTGGCTGTTGTCCCATCCAGTTGGAAACGTCTGGAATTGACAGCCATTTTTTAGAGTCATTTGGGTTAAACAACTCTCTTGACAGATACTTTACTGCAAGTCCAGAGCCGGTCATTTTTCTGTATATTTGAGAAATTGAACTCAGCCTTTAATGGGCAATAGGGCTTTAATATAGTTTGGCATGTGATTTAAGTTACTTTCTATTTTGGAGTTAGATTCTTTCTGCATTCAGCACAGTCACAAGCAATAAGGATACTTATTCAAAATAGAATCAAGTGAACACTTCTGTAGACTTACTAAGCCCTGTAAACTCTAGAGTCAGAAAGCCCTCTGAAATTACATCTAGTCCTATTATTCTATACCTTAGACAAAATAACTGAAGCATGGCTTTTTAGGTTCACACCCCAAATTCTCTGAAAAACGCGATGGCATCTATACTTCTCAGTGCTTCAGACATTTTTGTATATTCAAAAAAATGTGGATCATGTCTTAAAAAGGGGAAAAAGGAAAAAAAACCTAAAATGATTGTGTTGTAAGGGCTGACAACACCCCCAAAGACCACCAGACAGACGTATCATCAAACAAGAGGTTTATGGAGGCCACTTGGTTTTGCAGAAGAAAAATATCGTCAGTGAAGAATAGACACTTTTGTCACATCTAGTACAGAAGGACATCAATTTGGTGGATTTTCATGGTGATTTATAGTGAAAATAAAGTAGCAAAAGCTTTTGGGACCCCGGGCTAGATGATTTTTAGGGAGGTTCTTACCAGGTGGGAAACTGGTTTGAATCAGAGATTTTTATTTTATAATTTGGATTTGTGGGCACAGCAAGCCAAAGGTCTTCAAGAGAGTTTTCCTAAGGAAGCTGTTAGTTTCAATAAGTAAATTGTTTAATTGGCTTAATGTCTTATCTTCCAGAAACAGGGATTCCTAGACAAGCAGCTAAGCTTGATGTCTGTGTTATTTAGCATAGGAACAGGAAAGAATAACTGTTTTTATTATTGTTTAACACAGGATCAAGAAATTATGTTGGATTCTATTCTCAGTAGCCCTCTTAATCTTATTTTTTAATCTTGTTATGCCATTCATTCATTCATTCATTCACTTTTTCACTAATCACAAATTGGGCTTGACTGAATGACAACACTTAGGATATAAAGATAAGACTTGATATCTGTTCTCAATGAAGCCACAATCTGTACTTTGGGTACTTTTAAGGTGTTACTATGTGTTAGTCTCTTTTAAGTCACAGGGGTTCAGGGTATGCTCATAGAAATGAGTCTCTAGAAATTAGAACGCTTAAGAATCTGTCCCTGCAAAGTCAGGTTTCACAGAAAAAGACAGACATGTTCTCACCACAATTCAAGTTATTGTAAGAGCTCTGAAGATCTTACAACCATCTACGAGTAGCCCATCTCCTCTCCTATAGAAAAGGATTGATTAGCTGATTAATCAAAATCCAATATGGAACACCACAATTTTCCCAGATTTTCGTACCAGACAAACTTATCCATCTATTCACAGACAATAGTGTCTCTAGGTCAGTGCCAGGACCAGTGGTGTGTCATTGGCTCATGGCAGAATCCCACTGCAAATTAACTGTGGTTCCCAGAACAGGTTACATGACAATGTGCATAAGAAATTCCCTGGGGTTCCTTTGCTCTCAAAACCCTTCGTATGACTTGTCCTGAAAACCTCAGGGTGAATATATGCTAATGATAGAATCAGAAATTATTAGAACTTAAAACCATAAGGAATTTCAATTGCATGATGTTTTATTTAGATTTTTTTAGATAATCACTCTTCTACACCATTTCTTTAGTTGCAATTCAAATTTTCACTAGGATCAAACTTAGTTCTCTTTGTGAAAGTTATTTTGTTGCTTTCTTGTGTGGTTAACATTTTTATGGCACCCTGTTTCATTAGATTCAAAGCAACAGTTCAGAATGAACAGAGAAATAAGCAGAGAACAGGAGTAGAATTTTTTTTAAGGTTTAGTCTTTTTTATTGCTTACTTTCACTTTAATCTTGGTTTTGCAAAAGAAGCAAAATATTGTTTGTAAAGAATAGACAAATTTGTCACATCTTAATTTGATGGTAATGAATTGCCTTCAATCGTTGACCTTTATTTCTTTGTCTTGGGATCAAATTGTAACTATGGAGCCTGGTTTAACACGCACCAGAGAGAAAAGGGTTTAACCTCGTTGAAGGTAACAAGCGTTGTCCTTCTCACGCCATCAGGTATTGATGTGTTTGGTTTACAGGCTCATTCATCACCGCATCGTGAGCAGTCATCCGTCACACCAAGAAGGAGCCTTCATCTCTTGGATTTCCAATTTGCTTTGTTCAAGTTCCAGAATTAGTCCTGAAAAAGTGAAAACTCTGTGATTTTTTTCAGTTAGAACACCTGAAGACTTTTTGGAGTTGCAGTGTGTAAAAAAATCCTCCAGTTCAACTGCTGCTGTCCTATGAGACAGCTCCATTTCCAGATAGGAATTTTTCAAGTTACCCTTTCTATCAATAGTTTTATGATTTTATGATTATTTTATGGGAAGTTTGTAGGTAAAAGCTCACAAATATAGTACTCAGAAACAAAGACCAAATACCAGTAGAAGCAAAGCTATCCCAATAGCAACGAGCACACCTACCACCATCTCTTGGTTTCTAATACCATTCTCTATTACAAGGAACCAGTATGCCTTGAAGAGGTGGCTACTTTTCAGACTGGGGTAGACAACCTACAAGATGTGCTTGGTGCAATTTGCAGCATGTGGAAACCAGGACATGCTTAGAAATGAGAAATCCCCAATGGTGGAGGAATCTAAAATAGACACCAAAGTCAACTGGAAGAGCTCCCAATGGCCAAAGGTGGAATAATTTGAGTAGCAAAATAAATTAATTGGTACTAGATTATAACTCAAAGTGAAAAAAAATCCATGAATCTGTATTGATATAAAAATAATAAGCCAATAAATAGGATGTAATAGGCAAATCTCCCATACAGAAAAATCCCAAATAGTTTCAGTATATACTGTGCCCTCAAGAAAAAGATAACCTCTCACTCCTTATAGGTGAATTTCACTGTGATTGCCTCCAGAGAATACAATAGGGAAAGGGGAGACTAAGAGTAACTTTACAGTGGAAAATACTGACCAACACCCCCTCATACACCCTGCTAGTGATTAAGGTCACAGTGATGTCATTTTGTCAGTACATTCCCTTGACATCATGTGAGGAAAATGCTACTGTAATGCTCTGGTCTTCTTCCCCAGAACTTATAAACCTAGTAGAATCTCAAGTGAAATAATAAAAAAAATCATAAGTAAGGGCCATTTTGCAAAATGTGCTGACCAACACTGTAAATTGTCACAGTCATCAGAAAACAAGGACAATCTGAGGAACTGTAAAATCCAAGGAGGATCCAGCAGATGAGAGCAAATGCAACGTGGTGACCTGCATGGGATTCTGGAACAGGAACAGAACAGCAGATAAAAATGAAGGGAATCTGAATAAAGTATGGACTTGAGTTAATGGTGGCATATCAATTATAAAATTTATTAGAAAGAAAAAAAAAGACTCTTGTCTTTATTTTTCCAATTTCCCTGATCCTTTTCACAATGTTCCTCCCTTTGAGTAGTGAGAACTGGTTACACTGCATAGTTTCAGTGGGGGTCTCAAAATTTTACCAGCTATTCCTTCCTAGCCATGTGATAAGAAGGGTTCGGAACAAACAAAAATAACAGCTGATTATACCAGCAATACTTGATCATCAGAAATAAGGCTGTGAATCAACTAAAATAGTATACTTATCAAAACCAGCAACTTATTCGGGGCCTCCCTGGTGGCGCAGTGGCTAAGTGCTGCGCTGTGGAGCTGTTGGCAGCGGCAACGCGAGTTCAATGCTCGGCCAGGGCGTGGCAGACCTCTACCGCCTCACCTGCTGCTCGCCTCAGCAGTGTATTTCCGTAGCTCTGCCTGTTCTGCTCCCCACTCTGCTCTGGTGAACCCTCTCGCCTCCCCGTGCCTCTGGCCTGTACCCCAGCATTGTATACATAAATAAATAAATCTTTAAAAAAAAAAAAAACCCCAGCAACTTATTCATTAAGATTGGCTTCAAGACTTCCATGGTGTGGGGCTCACCCATGCACATCTATGAGATAAATTGCTCAGTCCAGATATAATACTCATTTCACACCTCACCTTAACAATCACTCACAGCTGGCCCTGACTTTCATGCTTTGACACTGCTATGGCCACAGGGGGCACTCTCTCTCACTGCAGTAGATCTAATACACATAGTCTTGTTTCATCAACAGGTTTTTTTGAAGTCTTATGGGGAGTTGACAATCAACAGTGATAAGGTAGGGGCAAGAGAACTTTATCTACTAAGATACATGACCATAATAAAGGTTAATATCAAGTTGAATCAAAGTTTCGCTCCTGTCATGGCAGTTTCTAAACTTCCTACTTCTCCGACCCATGATGAAGACTGTGGTGGTTTTGACTTTGGGTGCTTGGCAGAGGAGGGGCACACTGAACCTCTGGGTCTTGCTAGCCCAGGTTGTTTTTTTTTTTTAAATAATATTTTATTTATTTTTGTTATTCATATCTTTTACATTATTGTGTGGTCCCCATAAGTTACCCACCACCTGTTCACCTGTGGAACCATCACCATAGTCCCCCGTGCTCCCCTCTTCCCTGCTTTTGAGCCCTCCCCCTCCCCTCCTTCCCTGCTGAATGTCGCTTTCTTATTTGGCTCCCCTATATTCCTGTTATAAGTGAAACCATTCGATAATTTTCTCTTTCTTTCTGGCTTATTTAACTCCATAGCTTGTAGACGGGCTTGTGAAGCAGGCTGTCATTCTCCCTTACTAGCCCACAGATTTCCCTGAGTTCTGGCTTTAACTGCCAATTTAGTCTGCAGTTGAGGTATTAATCTTGGTTTAGAGGGAATTTTGTCCCTACCACAGTGGGACTGCCCCACAGGCCCAATAGTCAGCACTGACGGCTGTCCTCAGTATTTGCTGTGAGGCAGGCAGTAATTTTTGTCTCCTTTCTGTGCTACACAATCATGCAGGAAAGCTCTGGAGGCTAATTTAGGCCTTATTTCTGCTTAATCAAGCCATTGTACCATCTCCACTCAACCGTGGCCATTCTTTGAGAACTCAGGGCCACCCCTAGTGCTCCCCAGCTAGGGTCTCCAGCTTTTGGTTTTCTCAACTTAACACCTCAACCTCACCCCAGCTTTCAGTTCTGGGGTGGGGGTGGAGGGAGGGGGCAGTTAGGGGATGGGGAAGAGGTTGGGAATGGGACCTGCCATGGACCTTTTGCTTCCTCTTTCTTTGAGTGCCTTCCCTCCACACTGAGTGCTCTCCCAGAGAGAAAACTATTTCCCTTTCCCATCAGTGGTCGACCCAGAAATGAGTCATCAAGTTTCCCCCTCAATAAAAGGGTTGGTTACCCAACCTCAAGGGATGTGGTTAGGTGAAAGTTTCCAGCTATATCTGGAGGTCTGCTGTGGTTTTCCACCCATGATGCTCTTTTTGGCATCAGACAATGCTCCCAGACAATGATTGAGCAGTGATTCGAGGGCTTGGCCATTTCCTCCCAATCAGGGACGAGCTTTGTGTCAGAGTTCCTTGTTGGTTTGAGAGAAATTTCCTCAGAACTGTTCCTGTGGCCTGAGGATCTTCTGAATCTTTTTTCCCTCTCACTACACAGGAGTCAGACCTATATCATCATCTGAAGGCGCTCACCATTACTCTTGCTTCTTTTCCTTTTTGACACCATAGGCATTAATCACAACGACACTCTTGCTCTTTTATTTGGGACCTTCTTCCTGGAGGATGCAGCAACTCTATCCCCAGCCCACAGGGCCATGATGGTGAATGGTTAGTGGTGAACACAACTTATAAAAGAGGAAATGAAAGTCTGTCAGGCTAGTATTTTCATATTATATTTGCTCCTGAGTATGTACAATTGGTCAGACTCTTGTGACAGACTCTTTTATTTTGCCTTCCAGATGCAACACCTTCTCTTCTATACTCTGCTCTGCTTAGGAGCCAGGTCCTTGTAGATGGCACCAGCTGTTTTCTCCTCTGGTTCCTAGCTGAGGTCACTCAGTGGAAATCACCAGCAACAGGTTAAAGGGAAGGAAAGGGTGAGATTGGGGAGGTAATTCCTCAGTTCTATCCCTCTGAGTTGCCATGGGTTGACTATGTCCCCTTCCAGAAGACAGAGCACCTATCAGCAGGTTATCCCCACTCAGTGCTCCCGTGACAGATTCTCTTGCCTCACCAGGGTCTGTAACAGCTCCCCACTGTCCATGACCCTGGGGTCCTGCACCATCCCTGTGGCTTCCCCCACACCCTTTCCACACTTTGTACATAGTTGGGTATTTCTGTCAGGACCCTGATTGACTAAAATAGAGATCAAACACAATTTCATAGAATTAGCCAAATTCAGTTGGCACAAGGTCATTAATTTCACTGAGAAAATTCTAATTCTTTAAGTATGTTTGAAGATTCTGCTGTTCCTCAAATGCTGAGGAGGAAAAACATTAATATGGATGTATGCTATTAAAATAAAGTCTATTTAGAACTTTCTAGAGAGTTATTTCTACTACTTATCATTGCATATATCATCAATCCTGGCAGAAACAATAATCAATCACACATTTGAGTTTATTAAAATTCAGCCTACTATTAACAATATCAAAATGGCAGTCCTACCAAAAGCAATTTATAGATTCAATGCTATTCCAGTAAAAATCTCAATGACATTCTTCAAAGAAATAGATCAAATACTGATGAAATTCATATGGAACCACAAAAAAAAAAAAACCCCTCATAGTTAAAACCCTCCTTACTAAAAAGAAAGAAAAAGGAAGAATATCACTCCCTGGTTTCAAACTATACTACAAAGCCATAATAATTAAAACAGCATGGTACTGGAACAAAAACAGAGAGGAAGACCAATGGAACCGAATAGAATACCCAGAATTAAAGCCGCGTATATTTGAACAACTTATCTTTGACAAAGGAGCAAAGAAAATGCAGTGGAACAAGGACAGTCTATTCAATAAATGGTGCTGGAAAACTGGACAGCCACATGCAAAAAAATGAAGCTAGATGACTACCTCACACCCTGCACAAAAACCCACTCAAAATGGATAAAAGACCTAGATGTAAGACCTGAAACCATAAAATTTATAGAAGAAAATATAGGCAAAACTCTACACCACATATATCTCAGCAAAATCTTTAAAGACACATCCCCCAAAGTGAAGGAAGTGAAGGACAATATAAACAGGTGGGATTACATCAAAATAAAAAGCTTCTGTACAGCAAAAGAGACATTAACCAAAACAAACAGACACCCTACCAACTGGGAAAAGATCTTTCACACAATACATCCGATAAAGGACTGATAACAAAAATTTACAAGGAACTCACACAACTCAACAAAAACAAAACCAATAACCCAGTCAAAAAATGGGCAGAAGAGCTCAAAAGTCACTTCTCCAAAGAAGAAAAGCAAATGGCCAACAGATACATGAAAAAATATTCAACATCACTTATAATCAAGGAAATGCAAATCAAAACCACAATGAGATACCACCTCACACCTGTGAGGATGGCACACATTAAAAATATAGGCAACAACAACTGCTGGAAAGTATGTGGAGAAAAAGGAACTCTTCTACACTGCTGGTGGGAATGTGAACTGGTCCAACCACTGTGGAAAGCTATATGGCGATTCCTCAGACTGCTAAACATGGAGCTTCCATACGACCCAGGAATACCACTTTTGGGGATCTACCCAAAGGACACAAAAACACTAATCCGAAAGGATACATGCACCCGTATGTTCATTGCAGCACTGTTCACAATAGCAAAGATATGGAAGCAACCTAGATGTCAAAAAATAGATGATTGGATAAAGAAGATGTGGTACATGTACACAATGGAATATTATTCAGCATTCAAAGAAGATAAATACATGCAATTTGCAGCGACATGGATGGAATTAGAGGGGATCATATTCAGCGAAACAAGCCAGAAAGAAAGAGAAAAATATCGAATGGTTTCACTTATAACAGGACTATAGGGAAACCAAATAGGAGAGAGGCATGGGCGGGGGAGGGGGGATAAGGGCACAAAATGGAGTAGAAAAGGACACAAGGGGCCACAGAGATGGATCACGGGTGAATTGGTGGTGGGTTACCGAAGGGGAATACAAAATGTAAAATATATAAATAACAATAAAAATATATATTTAATAAAAAAATAAAAATAATAAAACGCAGCTTACTATATGAAATAAATGTTTCTGTCTGGATTGAAAATCTCTCAGGATTAATGACTGAGATCCTTCTAGTTAATATAATTGTTTTTAATCTTTGAACAAGCATCTCCATTCCAAATTTGACTCTGATGTCTCCCATATATTGAGGGGCAAACTGAACAAACTAATTTTAGACAGTGTTTCTACTATTCTTTACTTCTTTGTTTTTTCCTATTTCTGTGTTTTTTAATTTGGACACAATATGAATGTGCTAATATTCATAAAGTATGGCTATGATTTCAGAGAAATTGGGAACGCTTATGTCTTGGGCCTCAAATTATCAACTTCTAAACCATACACATTAAAGAAAAACAGCATAATTCTAGAGGACTGGGTTCACAAGGATCACAGACCATGTAGACGCACACACACATGTGTTCATATACAAATACCCACAACTCAACAAAGGAAGGAAGGGGACAATCCAGGAAAATAAGAGAGCAGACATATACAGATATAGATACATCAGTGTGTGTTTATACATATATATGCACACAAATGTAATTATTGGGGTGAATGTTTTAAAAAATTCTGTTCTTACTCCACAGGTTTATAATCAGTAAAATTAAGTTCTGGGTTTCTACCATATTCTTGAAATATTCTAACACCAATTCATATAGATGATATCAGGAAATTTTTGTGTTTCCTCCAGAATGAAACATGTGCCTCTAGGTCAAATGTTTGATCTTCACCCTTGTTCAATGTCCACAACATGTCGACCCTGTGTTACCTTCTTTGGTTATTACACCACATTGTCAAATTTGCCAGGTTGGAAATGTGAGTGACTTTGATGATTTCTCCCCCTCATCTATAAATTCTAACAATTATGTCTCCAAAGTACCTCGGATGTACCCTTCCGTCCACTCCCTTCCAATTTAGTGCCTTATCCACATGGTGCAGGGATTCCACTTCCCCAACCCCCCACTCCATTTCATCCTCACCCTTCCCCCACCAGCTATCTTTCTGGAATGCACACCTGATCGCCATGGCCGACTCCTGCTTGGACCATCAGGAGGCCCTTACTTTATCTCTTCCAGGAAGAATGTCTAAGCTCTTTACCAAAAGAATGTCTAAGTGAGAGGAAGCCTGTGTAAGTGTGAGGATCAGGGGGAGACTTTTGATATCCTTAGCCCCTCACCCATTACTTGGTTCCTTGGTCTAGCTAGGGCACCAAATCACTGCAATTCTCAATTCCTCACATCGTTCTCAAGACTCTTGTTTTTGCACTTCTTCTAAATCTTTGTCTTGACTTTCACCCCTAAGTCTCAGCCGGAACACAGCACCCTCAGTGCTGGCCCACTAAGTAACCACTCTCCTTATTGGTAGCAGAACACATCTGGCTCCTATAATACTAGACCGTGTGAGGGTGAGGTCTTCACTTCTCTATCCCTCTCTTTTCCCCCCATAAGGTGTGTTCCCTGAGGTGGGGCCACATAGTTAATTGATTTATCTCATTTTTCCTGTTCCCTGGATTAGGGTAGGCACCCCCAAAATATGTATTGATGGAATAAGGGGATAAATTTCACCTCTTTGTTAAGAAAATTGTAAGCTCAGTAACTACTCCCTCTTGTTCCACTTGGGTATACTTCTCTCACCAAATTCTGGTAAACTGTTTCTTGAGTTTCCAATGGCTTTTCATTTTTGCTAGCCCCTGGGTTCATCAACATTCCTTATTGTTTCTTTCAACGTCCTCACACCTCTGCAAATAATCCCTTCATAAAGTTATTTTCATAAAAAAAAACCCACATGCTCTTATTGAACTACGTTTTGAACATTATTAACATCTCTGTGACTCAGGTTATAAATTTTTAATACCAGAACCAGCAAAGAAGTGATGGAAGTTCTGTTTGATTTCACCTCTAAGATTCTCTTCAAACTCAGATTCTCGGAAACTTTGGAGTGACCCGGCTCCTGTGCATATATGTAAGTGTGCATAGACGAATGTGTACCTGCAGGTGTAAAAGTCAACTTTGAGACCTGAAAACTCTGCACGAATATTGTGTGTAACATGAATGTACTGGGACATACGCAAGTGCATGTGTACACATTTATATGCATGTGTGTGTGCACATGTTTGAGCCTCATACTTACAAGTAGGTATATGTCCATACCTGGGAGAGACTGAACAAAATGCCTCTGTCTTTACACACTGTAGAGTGCTTGTTACTCTTGGTGCTAAGCTCACTGTTTCATGTATATCAATTCAATACCACAACCACTGTAAGACAAGCATTACTTAAAATGCAGATGTGTAATGAAGGTAAACTGAGGCTTAAAAACAATTGAGTAGTTTATCCAGAGCAGCCATCCAGTACAGCACAGAGTTTCTTAGACAATGAGCTGGAAACCCATGCTTTCTCCAGTCTACTTTTTCCAGTTTCTGCTCCATCTTTCTTCACAGAATCCCTTTCCTCCTCTCTGTGTAACTGATACAAACTAGCTTCTTGTGGGTTTATGTTCCAGACAGCAGGTTTACTTTTGGCTGAGAAGTAACTAGAAAAAATCATGACAAACCAATCAAACAGAACTCTGCCTTTTGGAGCACAGGCATAAAACACTAAAGGGAGAATATAAATGTTACAAGGATTATAAGGTGACATTAGTTTATTACTATAGGAAATGCTAGGTTGATACTTGAGCATGAAGAATGGAAAGTGTTAACATTTAATAGACCTGAAATTTACTTGCAAATAAACTCCAGAATTAACTGAAAACCAATGTACATGTATTTTATGTTTTTATACTTCTTATATACGTACATGTTATGCATAATTTTCTTCAAAAAATAAAAACACCTAAGTTTATTAATGTGTAAGTAAGTGCACATGCCCACATGTATACCCCATTATCAGTCCTCATACATTCATTTCTAAATTATTTTAGGAAATATACCAATTTTTTATAAGGAAATTGGCCTATTTTCAAACAGATTTAAGAACGACGTCTTCTACTTTTACAGATCTAATACTAGTTGTTTTTTCTGAAAAATCACAAACTGTTTTTAACTAAAGCAAATGAGAAGTACAAAGCAACTAGACTGTTTAACTCACTTTAACAGCAGGAATGGGAGTCTCAATTTTGCTGATGTGGCAAGTTTGTCCATAAATCTAATGAGGGACACAACCACCCTCCTGCAACAATGAGAGGAAAAAAAAATTCTAGAACATACTTACGCACTTCTAAAGTAAATAAATAATGCAAAGCAATGCCACAAAACAAAACCAGAATGCTGGAGGTAGATCCAAAGTCAACTTTGAGACCTGGGGACATAATGCTGTTTGAAGAATTTAGGAAATGCATTTCAGTTGACTGTTGGTCTAAAATGCACATTCATGAGTTAATCACTGACAGAGCTTCAGATATCACAAAGTCTTTGTGAATTTCCTCGGAATCCTCCCTAGGTCACAGAATAGCACAGCCCCTCTCCCCCTCCTGGAATGTCTACCGCTAGTGACACAGATAGGGCTGGGGGCATCTCAGATACTCAGGTGAAAGATGGGCAGATGGCACCAGGCAGAATATACTCTTCGAAAAATGAGGAAGCTTTTAACACATCCTCTTTATCCCCACAACTTCAAATTTTCATTCTTTGTCCAATCAATCCTAAGTATGCAGAGAAAATATTTTATTGCTATCACTGCAGCTGCCCTGAGGCTTCAAGGTAGAAAGAGCACAGTGCTGCAAGCCAGCCAGCCACGCTCCAGCAGGCCCTGGAGGACTTAGCATTGCCTCAGTCCACTCATCCTCGCAAGCTTTCATTCTCCTCTCTGTTATGGGCTGGCCTATATGACTAACAGCTAAGCAAGCCCCTGTCAAGTTTGAAAGTTTTACCCTTGACTATGGCCCCACTTCTTCAGTTGGTTCCATCAAGAGGCAACAAAGCTACTGTTTCTTGGGTTCTTGATTTTGGATGTCTTCCCATTTGCAGCATAGGAAGAGTTTCACCAAAATAGAAAATACTAAGTACCCATTGAGATGGAAGCGAACCTGGTAGCAAAAACTGTACTAACTCTTCCAGAATTGCTCTCTAGCAATATCAGCCTGGAGAACTAATTTTAAGACAATTAAAAAGTCACCCTCTTCCAGGCTGCAAAACATATTAAAAAACAAAACAAAACATCTACAGTTTGGAGTGCTAATCATCCCAAAGGTTTAATTACAATTCTGCCATTTAAATCATAGTATCTTACAACTAGATTGATTTTAATACTACCATTTTTATTTATTTTTTAAAGATTTATTTATTTATGCATACAAGAACTGGGATGTAGGCCAAAGATGTGGGGCGGTGAGAGGATTCACCAGAGACATTGTGGGGAACAGAACAGGTGGATCTACTGACGTACACTGCTGAGGGGAGCAGCAGGTGAGGCAGGAGAGGTCTGCTGTGCCATGTGGGAAGCTCCCTGGTGGGAGATCAAACTCTGCTGCAGTGGCTGCTGATAGCTTCGTAGTGCTGAGACTTAACCTGTTGCACCACCAGGGAGGCTCTAATACTATCATTTTTACAAATATTTTATCATTATGCTTTCAGTATGTTACAGACTGAATGTTTGGGTCACCCTGAAATCCATATGTAAGGTAAGTGATGGTCAGTCTTTTACGGCACTGGCTTCTGTGGCTATCACCTGTGGCCTTCAATGCAGAGGGCGCTTGGGAGTGTGGGCATCGAGAATGAATGCCTGATGGCGGACACCTGGGTTTGGTGTGGGCATACGTATGTGGGCACACCTGAGCCTAGAGGCCGAAGCTATGAGGGCGGCATCACTCAGAGACATGGATGGCTCTGGCAGAACAGCGATGAGATGATGTGAGAGTGAAAGAGAAAAGATTCTCTGGGGCTGAGAAGCCTGCCAGCCTCCCACACCCCTGGCATCCCTGCCTTGCCAGCCTGCATACTTGCCCCACAACAATTGGCACAGAAAGAACATTAAAGCCTGAAAAAGCCACTGAGGACTCCAGGACTCTCCTTTATCCATCTGCCCCAAAAGATAGAGAAACTGCCCTGTGCCTGCTGGCAAAACACCGTATGTTAAAGGCCTAATCTACAATGTGATATTAATCTTGAGAGGTAATAAAGTTTAGAATGGAGTCCCCAGCAGAGTTACTAGTACCATTTAAGAAGAAGAAACAGCAAAGCTTCCTCTCTGCCATGTGAGGGACACAGAAAGAAGTAGTCAGCCTCAGAGAAAATATGCTGACACCTGATCTTGGGGGACGTACCTGTCTATTGTTTAAGCCGCCCAGACTGCGCATTATGCTAGAGCAGCCCAGGTGGACTAATACAATGTGCCAGTAAACATTTTCAGCACCACAGGTCCCAGTCACTGTCCACATTTGGAAATTACTATTTCCAATGAAGCCTGAAAACCTAGCAACCTGAATGAAGAGTATTATTTGTAAACTAGAGAAAGTAGATCCCCGGGGCTTCCCTGCTAATTGGAGTGCCCACACTGAGCAGTGGCTGTGCCATCTTCTTACTACCCAGGCACCTCATGCCCATCATTGAATCTCCTCTCATAGATGGGGCAGACCCCCAGGAGTGTGCCCGGATGGAGGCCTGGTCCCTGCTCCCTAGATACTCGCTCATCTTCAGTGGGGCTCATTAGGAAAATTGAATACTGCTGCAGTTTTCATTATTTGGGTGGTTTTATTACTAGTTTTGCCTTCTTCTAGGTGATTTATACTCCTCAGATTAGTATCAATGTCACAAACGAGGATAAGCCTCACCCTTATTCACCCAAAGTTATCTACTGCTGTGTAACAACCACCCCAGACTTATTTGAAAAAACCACACAGAACGTCACTGTATTACTCCTCTGTTTCTGCCATTGACTGCACCCAGCTGGGCCGTTTCTTCCCTGCGGTTTCTCCTGCCTGACACAGCGCTGGGGTTGGGGGTAGGGGAGAGGTGACTCACAGAAAGACTCAAAAACTGGAGAGCCTCAGAAGACCTCATCTCTGCTATCTCACATGGTCTCCACCTGGGGCTCAGAGATTCCAGGTGTGTTCCTGAGAGAAAACACCAGGTGGAGGCTGTACCCCACCACCCTTTACCACTAGTCCTGTGTGAAAAGCGGTGTTCCACGACTGAACTGATTTCACCTCATGCTAGCACTTAATCTTACCAAATTTTTAACTTAAACAAACAAATAAAAATTAGATACTGACTGGGAATAAATGGTTTCCAGCGAGACATGGCCTTCTCTAAGAAATGTAAGTAGATTTTTTTTTTCTTTTTCTTCTCTCTTTCTTCTTTAGCCAAGGGCATTGTGTCTAAAGGCAATGTGTTATAAGAAATATAATCTATAACCATTCTTAGCTTTTACAATTCTTTCCTTCTACCCCCATCTTTTTTTTTTTTCTTTAAAATACCCTTAAATAAAGATCCCAGTGGGACACGGTTTGGACTGAAGCCCAAGTTTGGCTCCACATCTTGTAACTCTAAGACCCCCAAATAAATGCCATATTCTATTTCAGCCTTTCTGTTTTTCTCAGTCAACACCTGGATGTCGCATTGCCTCCCTCTCTGCCCCATCCTATTCATTCCTATTCATTAGAAGTGAGTCACTAAGACAAGACCTATTCAAGGGGAGGGGATCTTAATACTACCTTTTGATGGGAGGTGTTCAAAGAATGCAGCGACTATTTGAACTACCACAGAGATTCAAATTGGGTCCCTGACCTAGTTTTGACACATCCCTTCCTTCTGGTCCTCAATCCTTTTCTTCATTCCCTGGATCATGGAGGGTAAAACCCCAAAAAGACTAAGAAGTCATTGCTTTTTCATTCAGTTTTTAGTGCTCCTCCACCATGGCTGCTTTTTTATAGGGGATAAACAGACCAGGTAGCTTGAAGCATTCAATTCATCTTTAGTAGCAGAGCCAGCGTAGAATCCCGGACTATACAATTTTCACCAGAAGGCCAGAGAATTAAGTGCCACAAACTGTTTCCAGGGCGGATATTTGGAGGAACTGAGTCAAGTGATAACGGGCTCCCTACCTCTGGCTTGGCCCACTTGTTCATGACAGCACGGTGATTTTATGGGTGGGTGAGTGGGTTTGTTGAGTGTTAGAGGACAATAGTGGCTTCCAGACCATCATTCCCCCAACTTGGCTGGTATAGATAACATTCTCCCTCTGAGTGGGGATCAACATGCAGGTTTATTCAGGAGAGGCTTTGGGATCAGGACCTGCAAAGGGTGCCAAGGTAGAAGCCACAGGGCATTCTGGGATGGAGTGTGCCTGCTGAGTGATCCTGATAGGGGTCCAATGGCCAGACCTTTGAAGACATGCCCGGAAGAGGTGTGAGTTGGTGCTGGCCTGTGATACTCCCAGCAACTGGGACTCATTCCTCAAAGTCCTTTCTTAGAGGTGTGTCTGGCCGCCTATCACAGTTCTTTGTAAATGACAGGTCAAGATCCTTGCCCTGGGAGATTCTGATTCAATAGGTCTGGGGTGGGACCTGGGAATCCAAGTTTCCACGGGGCTTCCTGGTGATTCTTATTCACAGCCAGGCTTCTTGGGTGCTGGCCGGAGCTCTCCCATGCCCTCCCAAGGCCAACAGCGGTGCCAGGATGCAGAGTCTGAAGATGTCCCTGGCTGAGTGTCAGGACACAGTGAGCATCTCAAGCAACAAAGGTGACAATCAGGGCCTCGATTACCCAGACGCCAGTTCATTAGCGGATGGCCTGAGCCAGGATGTATGCCACTCCCACAAAACAACCAGTTGGCAGAGGTTCCACTTCTCTTGCTCTTGCAGCTGGCACGCTCCAGCCAGTCTTGTCATTCCCGACAGCAGGCTCTCAAGGAGAGTCTGCTGAATTGAACTTTCAGCTCACTGAATTGGCTCCTTCCCCAGTCAGAGAAAACAGCCCTATTATAAACATACAAAACTAGAGTTGGAAGCAGGAGGAGAAGTTACAGGCTCTTGCCTAAGTCCATCCTGCAAAATTGACTTTTCTGTCAATGAGAACACAGCTCCGCTTTTACTTGCCCTGTGTGCTTTGGCAGTTTCAGCATGACTGTAAAATTTATCCAAGGAAAACTGGCATTTATCTTGGGTTCACTTGCACCCAGCAAAACTGATAAACAGATGGGGGCTTGCCAGGCCATGGTTAATTTGGTTAGCACTTTACAAAATACAAATGTCACCCTTTATTTCTGCCGGGATTAATTATTGCTAACCGGCATGTTATCAGTCTGTTTTAATCTAACAGGATTGCTCATACCAGCTAAAGGAGCCACTTCCTAATTTTTGTGGGGCACTATCCATTATAAAGGAAGAGGGAGGAGTGCCCAGGATAGAAGGGGACATTCTGGCATTGTTGGCAATAAAGAAATAAAATAGCCCTGCTGGGTCTGCGTGTGCACACACACAGGACGCTTATCATAAGGGTTGCAAAGGGGAAAAAGAGAGAAAGAAGGAAAGAAAGAAATCAACAAGCTCTGATGGGGAAGCTTGGAAAGATCAGAAACCAGACTGAATGTCCCACCCTGGTGTCTCTGAGTTTTTTTTTCTTTTGTGTCCCAGCTAAAGGCACGGGAGGATCAGAGACCTCATCCCAGCTCTGTTTACTTTAGGAACAATCGGTGATGTATGAATAATAATGCCTCCCTCTGACCATGACTAATTGAATTGCAGCATGCTGGCGGCAGGAGGGGGCTTTGCCCAGCCAGTCCATCACAGAGGCTTCTCAAGTAGCCAGTGGACAGTGATTGATGTCACAGCGCTTCCCAAGGAGCACCCTTGAACACCTAAGAGCAGGGGTATGAACCTGCATTCCAAGTTTCTATTAACCAGGGCCTCCTGGAGAGGAAGTAAATGTCAGGAGTCAAAGATGGGTTTGGCAATTAAAAGAGAGGGGGAAACAAGCCACTCCCCAATCTCTCAGCTCTCACTTCAATTTAGGTGAGTGTTGGTCATGAGATGAATGAGGAAATATCAGTCCAGTGACCTCACATCTTGGCCCAGGCAATGCTGGCTGAAAGTATTTGTGTCAATTAGGGTGCAGTGTGCAGTAGGAGCCCCTCCTTGGAGAACAAAAAAGGCAAATCAGTCAATGATTTGTCCTATTAGAGAACGTTTTGATGGTAACAGATGAGATAGAAGAAAAGAAGATCAGAGAGAGATGTAGGGAGCATTTGAAAATAGAGTCTATGGCCATGTGTATATTCTAACAATGAACCACTCAGGGACCCTAACATTTGGCTGTCCTGATTTTCTGTGCTGTGTTTACACAGCAGAACCATGCAGCTGGGACCCTGGGCTCAGTCGGATTTTGTTCTCACAGCAAGAAGCTGACCTCTGGTGAACTGTAATCGGGGAAGCTTACGATGCCCAGCAGTCTCTCAGTGGTCTGGACACAGTGGAAATCGTCCAATTACAGGGTCATTAGTTTCCATCGAGTTGGATTTAGTCTCAGCCGAGTCCTAGATTGGCATGTTTTCATGAGAACTGTGCGCCCCACCCTGGCTATTCCTGGTGGGAAGGCTGACTGAAACGCTGTTTTCGAGGTGACCACTGATTGGATGGGAGCTTGCATTGGTCTGCTCCCCTCATAGAACTCACTGAAGAGACACAGGGATGGAGAGGGGGTGCTGGACTGAACAATCTAGAGTCTAAAAATTCTAAATTCTTTCCCAAAACATCCTTATTAATTTTTTCATCATCTTACTATGCTTTAAGCGATATCCATGGATATCACTGTCAATAGTTATTTCATGTTTACAGATTTCTCGAGTCCATTTTTTCCAATTTAAGAATAAGATACCCTCTGACCATTTTAAAGAAATAAAAGATTGTTTTAGTCTTATAAATAAGGAAATATTTTTGAGCTCCTAAAATGTTTTGGTTTTACTTACCATTGTGTCTGTCTAGCTAGCTAGCTATCAGTCATCATCTACCTATCTACCTACCTACATTTCTACCTATCTCTTTACCTGGTGAATAAAATAAAACCTGGAAAGAAAGGTAGATGTGCCTGGAAGGCAGCTCCTACCTCCAGCAGGAGTGGGTGCAGGACACAATTTCATGTGCCAGGCGGCTGTAGCTAATTCTGAATCTATGCAGAAAGATCAGAAAATTGATCTTTCCAGTACACCGTGCTTCCTAACCCCACTTAACAAAACAGACAAGAAGACAGGCTAGGAGAAGGGTAGTTTCCTGTGCTTGTAGTAAATGTGAAATATTTTCAACCCCTCAGATCCAGGCTATTATGGCATTTTAGTCCCTGGTTTCCAATCCCCAGCCCATCCTAGTAAACAAACTGACCACCCTGGCATAGACTACACTCCTGGGGTTAAGATATTCCACCTAGAATCCCTTTGCTCTTTCTTAGCTGGTATTCATGGCCACTATTGTTGTGCTTTGAATAACAAACAAAGGGAGACAGGGCTGGCTTAGTGGCTGATTGGGGGGTTGGGGGGTATTGGCTAAGAAGAAGCATTTAGCCTTGCAATTTGTATTTAGAAAATACATATTCCAAACCCTTGCCTGGAAGCCAGTCTCTTCCCTGTGTTAATAAGCAGCAGAATTTATTATAAGAGAAAGCAGTAACCAATCTAATCTCTAGAAAATCTGTGGAAGATGGCCTGTGTGGGCTTGAGACTGTGTCCAAACCCTGATAAACACACTCTCTTGGGTGCAGCTGCATGAAAGCAAGTTGTGCCTTATGGTTGAGGAGCCTTGTGGGAATTTGTTCACCCTAACACTGCCTTATGATAACTTCACACTTTGAATCTAGATGTTACCTGTTTATCTCCACTACTCCACTCATTGAAATATAGCTTGAAGGGGTGTTTAAGGAGATAATGATCAGAGTATTGGGAACAGCCCAAGGGAAGACAGGAGGCATTTCCAAGGGAAGAGAGAATGGAAATCAAAGTTGTATTCCTGTCACTGCACCTTTGTCAATGGACAGCCTGTATTCTCTACACCTGCAAAGCTGTGGGAAAAGGTAAGACTTCTCATGCCAGCTCGTAGTAGTCTGGCAGGTGAAACCTTGTAAAAAATAGGAGAAAATTTTTTTTTTCTGTAAGAGTTAACCTGCATTAGTTACTTAAGACTATGGAGGCAGTCCAATCACTATGGAAAGCTGTGAGAAGGGCCCTCAAACTACTAAAAGTGTATCTACCATATGACCCAGCAATTCCACTCCTAGGAGTCTACCCAAAGGTCACAAAAACATTAATTTGGAAGGAAACCTGAACTCCTATGTTTATTGCAGCACTATTTACAATAGGTAAGATATGAAAACAACCCAAATGCTCCAAAACAGATGACTGATAAAAAAGACGTGGTATATATACACAATGGAATACTGTACAGCAATCACAAAAGATAAACTCATGCCATTTGCAGCATATGGAGGGAGCTAGAAGGGATTATGCTCAGAAGGAAAAAGAAAAGAATATCAGATGGTTTCACTTATAGGAGGAATATAGAGGAACCAAATAAGGAATCAGACAAAAACAAAACAAGCAAGCAAACTATAAATTGGAGATATTCAGCAGGGGAGGGGGAGGGATCAAAAACAGGGGAGGGATGTGCACACGGTCACTTGGTGCTGGGAATTTTATGGGGACTACGCCTGAGGGGAGAAATCAAACACTGTACAAAAATGAACAACGATGTAAATAATATATATTTATGTATGTATGTGTGTGTATACAAAAAATAAATTAATTTAATTTAAAAAAATACTGAAGAGACATAATGACACTTTAATGTCATTAAACATTCATCTTTCAGACTTGGAGACATTTAGGCCTAGACCAAGGCCTATACCAAGGTGGTCATACAGCTTGTCAATTATGCTACCAATGTGTTGTGTCCTGAATCCTTCCAATATTTCAAGGGCTTTTTAATCTTCCCAACAACTGAGGGGGTAATATTATCAGTCCCATTTTGTGGCTGAGGCTGTGGAGCTGCAGCCAAGTCAGGTCAATGTCAGGATGTCTGACCCCAGTCAGTCCTCTGGGAGCCCTGGCTCCGCCCTCACTCTGCAGCCTGGCTGTGGAGATAGGGGTCTGGATGTTCTGAGCACATTCATCTTTCAGACTTGAAGACATTCAGGACAGGGGGCATTTCGTGATTACAGGATTTGAACATACAGATTTCAAGACACACAGGATTGTGTGGAAGTCCTCTTACTTGGTCAGATGTCGGGCAAGTTTCTCAGAAACGAGATTCAGGCCTTCAAGTGGCCAGTTGCCTTTCTGCATTCCGTGACGCGACCACTTTAACTTCTCCAACGACTGCTTGAAGGCGACCTCAAGCACAGTTAACTATCACAACAGGAGTTGGTACAACCTTCTTGAGACATCATTAAAATTTAAACAGGCTTCTCCTTTTGATTTAGGCATGCTACTTCTATGTATTCATTCTATGGAAAAACACACAACCTTGCCAAGATCCATTCAAGGACAGTCCTGGCAACTTTATCTGAAAGAACAAAGTTCAAAACACCAGAAATGTCCTTCCTAAGGGAATTGTTGAGAGAAACGAGATCTTATATGCTACACATCTGCCAAAAGCAGTAAGTGTGACTGTATTATGTAAAAAGGAAAATTATCCTAGAAATTTTATTAAATGAGCGAAGAACTACATATTTACAATCCCCATTTTACAAGATAATTGCTTTAGAGATAATTATCACACATGGGACTCCTGATAAACTTCCGGAAGGCAAATGCTCTAACAAGTTAGGACTAATGACCTCCTCAGGGTTAGGATCAGAGAGGAGATCCACTGTCTGTATTATGTAGAACTCTTTACATCTTTACTTCTTACAGGGTATGTTGGTTTTAACAGAAAAAAAGATGAAAAGTTTTTGTCTTCCCTCAGTGACCATCACCATCATCAAACAATCATATTTTAAAACCCCTGAATTGGCAGGTCATATAAGCTAAGTCTCTCATTAGATTTTATTTTTATTACCTGATGTATTTCTGTTATCATTTCTCTCAAACCTGTTTCAATGGCCCCTTTCCCTACTGCTCTGGACCAAAGTCAATCTGATACTAGTGAAATGTGTGTAGTTTCTTGGATCAAGCCAATCTCATTATTCTTGGCTTCCATATTTGTTAACTGTCCAACTAGCTGAACGCTTTCACAGCCTTTGTAGGCTGGGCTGCCCCTTGCATGCATTTCCGCTGAGGTCGGACAAGGCGACCGGGGCCTTCCTGCTCCAGAGCTCATGCTATAAATAAGTTCTCTTCACAGTGCATTTAGTGCTGTTTCCCACATTTTAATACTTTTTGTTGGTGGTTTCATGTTCTAAAGGGCCCTCAAGCACAATGCTGAAGTGCTGCCTGCATTCCTAAGCATCCTAAAAGGGCAGCAGAAGTGCCTGAGGGAGAAGACCACATGAATTGGATAAACTTCATTCAGGCACAGTTTACTGTGCTTGGCCACCAATTCAGTGATAATGAGTCAACATTATGTATAAAATAAGGTGCCTTCTTAGGTGCTCTCATTCCATGAGGCTGGGTATCAATCCATTAATGGCTCTATTTTGACCAGAAGCTCCTCAGATCCTAATTCTGTATTTCCCCCAGGAGCAATGCTCAGTATTCTGTAATTCAGAGTTTGCCACAACTACAGAACGGAAGGATCATGGATGATGAGAATCGACTCCATGTTAGCCTGTGTAAAGGAGAGCAGGGCCCTTGAGCCTGCACACAAAGTGCCACAATCGCAGCCACTGACTTGAAAATCATACTCCAGGGAGGACAAACCAGAGTTCTAACCACAAAGGCCCCAGGTCCACCAGAGGAGGCTGCCCAGAGCCCCTGTTGTCACCTGTTGTCCTCACCTCAGGCAAGGCTTGGGAATTTAGGATTTACTAGAAGCACACTGTTGGCCACATTGAGGTGTTCAAGGAGGGAGGATGGAGTAAATGCTATTTAGATGGCCCTACCCCTCTGCAGTGTCAACAAGGCACGGGGCAGCTTCTCTGTGGATCCGGGCAGGCAGGAAAAGGAGAGACCCAGAGTTCTCAGTGGCTTTTTCAGGCTTTTAATGATCTTTCTACACTATTTGTAGTGAGGCAACCAGGTTCAGGGCAGGTGGGGGAGCTAGGAGTTGGGGGTCGGGAGGCTGGCAGGCCTCCCAGCCCCCCGTGAACCTTCACTCTTTCTGGGCTTGCTCTGACATTCTCTCGTGTTTTCTCCACTCCTGTCCACTGCACAGTACTGCACCGCTGTCCTCTGCCATCCTTATAGATTTGACCTAGGCTCAGGTGTACCCCCTTAAACATGCCCACACTATACTCCAGGTATCCACCATCAGGCATGCGTAAGCTGAGCTCATGTACCCAAGTGCCTCCTGCATTCAAGGCCACAGGTGATATTCACAGAGGCCAATGGCACAAAGCCTGAGCAAGCTTCATTTATCCTCTACTCTCCCAGAGTTTACAGGTCCAGGAGTGTAGCCAAGTCCCTGTCCATGCTCTGAGGAGTGGCCCCTGAATTACACTGTAGCCAGGCACTGAGGGGAGGATTTCTAGGTGCCTGGGCTGACACTAGGGAAACAGACAGCTCGTGTCTACTTTGAGTAGTCCTCCCGGAACATGGAGGTGGGAGCACCTAAAGGTGATATCATGGAGCACCTGCTAGGGAAGTGGCGGGATTGTCTCCTGGCTGCTCACTACTCGCAGGAAAAAAAAATGGTAGTAAATACCTGCATGTGAAAATTCATTCTGAGAATTGTTTACTGTATAATTTAGCAGTTGATCCTCATCATGGCAAGATTTTTAGGAGGTCCAGAAAAGTGCAGGGTGAACCAATTGGTTTTAGTCATTTAGCAACAGCCACATGGAGAATTGAGGCACCCCTTAGCCAAACCACACCCCTTGTGGCCTTGGCAATTTGTCTCTTCATCCCTAGTGCAACACATTTGAAGTTAGTGAAATAAAAATAAAATGGTACAAATTTTTCTCCCCGAAGAACCAAGAGCTACATAACTGTTTCCCCAGGAAAGGCCTGTTTAAGGGGTGAGGGTGAGTTTGCTGGAGTATTTAGTGTATGTATCCCACTACCCACACCCTAAAGTAACATTACTTTCCTTTTCCCTCCCGTAATAGAAGCATGTATATTAATTTAGATGCAACATACATAAATTTGCATAAGAATGTTATTATTTGTTTTTTTAAAGAGAGGTAGAAAGAAATGACAAATGGGGGTCAGTCTGATACTGGTGAATGTTTTAGAACTTTGGTTGTGAGTCTGTATAGAAACATTTATCAAGGTGTGAAGCTACAACTCTGATATGTATTAAGTATTGTAAACCAATGATAAAACAACTTTTAAAAATCAGATAAAATCGATAACCCAATTCTAATTGCTATAAAAAGAAATACAGCATTACCAAATAAAAAGAAAACTGCAAATTCCATATCTGATTAAAAACTTGAGTAGCATGCAATTTGCAGCGACATGGATGGAATTAGAGGGGATCATACTCAGTGAAATAAGCCAGAAAGAAAGAGAAAAATATTGAATGGTTTCACTTATAACAGGACTGTAAGGAAACCAAATAGGAGAGAGACAATCAGGGGTGGGGGGGGAGGAGGAAGGAGGGAAGGAAAAGGGCACAAAATGGAATAGAAAAGAACATAAGGGACCATGGAGATGGATCACGGGTGAATTGGTGGTGGGCTACCCAAGGGGAATACAAAATGTAAAAGACATAAATAACAATAAAAATATATATTTAAAAAAAATCAAACAAACCTGAGTAGCCATGCTAATCCAGAGGCTTTCGTGGATTATCAATTATCTTCATTGGCTTCATTATTCTTTCCTCTCTAATTTGTTAACACTAAGGAAAATCCAGCCTTCTCTTATAAAAGACCCATCTGTTAGTTCCCACTCTGGTTCTATTTTAGGCTCCAGCAGACCAGTTGTGATGGCAGTCTGAGGTGGGGGTTGGGGGGGGGGCTGCTGTGACGTGCTGTCCTTCTCAGCCTTCTAGGCAAGACTTGTCACCTTGGCTGCTGGGAGGGCACTTCTGTGTTGCATAAGTGTCAAGTCACACCCTGTCCACACCTAGTGACTCAGTCACACCTAGTGACTGGTCTGGGCAACTCAGGCCCACTGTAAATAACCCTCGCCCCAGAGTAGTCCTAGCTTGTGCCAAACTTTGCCCATATTCATATTCACCAGCTATTTTTTCCTTCCCCCATTATTTGCAAAATATTAAAATTCTTTGAGGATGATAAAGAATCTGAGTTGTAGTGTTTTTTTCCCTGCCTCTTGGAGCAAGTTATCCATAATGAATTTCTGACAGTTCTCGATATTGCCTTTTGGAAAACCAGTGAGTCTTTCTGAGGTCAGATATTTCAACTGTAGAAGAGGATCCCTTTGCTGGATATTTGGATCACGAAGCCACTTACTGATTTGACTGAAAGTACATTTGGTTTACGGAATCCCTTGGGTCTCCATTCTGATTTTTCTAGAAATTCATCAACTTAACTAGCACAGAAATATTAGAAAAATATACATTCTGCTCTGTAAGTAAGTACCTGGGCTAGAATTGGCCCCCAGCAGTAATTCTGATGCATTTTCCTTCCTTCTTGACTTTCTATTTTCTTCAATACTTAATTCAAAAATTGAGTATTTTTCTTTCATTTCCCCTACTAGTAGCTTTCATTTTCTTTTCCTGACTAATAGCTTTGAAATTTATTTTTTTCACATCTTGGAATAAATTTCATAACAACTTACCATTTTATCTTGGAATTTTAAACATTTCGAAATAATTTCTACATTAATATTTCATTATCAATTATTTTTCTACTGGATGAATCTTCCCTAGCAACATTTAAAATTTTCATCATGCATATAGGTATATTAGTTATTACTTAATGATTTATGTTGTAATGAAGGCAGTTGGTAACTTAAAGTAGCAGCATAACAATCACATCCTGGTACCTTAAAGATACTATGAACATCAAAAAGAATATTACGTGTCTCTTGGCATTATACCATTATTTTTTTTTTATATAATATATATTTTTATTGTTATTTATGTCTTTTACATTTTGCATTCCCCTAGGGTAGCCCACCACCAATTCACCCGTGGTCCATCTCCATGGTCCCTTGTGTTCTTTTCTATTCCATTTTGTGCCCTTTCCCTTCCCTCCCTCTGGCTCCTTCCTCCCCCCCTCCCCGCCCACTGATTGTCTCTCTCCCACCCGCATTATACCATTATTGATAAGATATTTAAAATGTTTCACATTTAAAGGTTCTCACCCATAAGTTCATCACTCACAGAATCCTATTATTTAGACACTCAGACTTAGATGTTTTTAGATTAACAAGATCATCTGCTTATTGTACTTATTCCTTAAATTAAGAAGTAGAGTGACATTACTTGCACTGTCAGATGTCAGAATTGGTGTACTATCCTAAGCACATTAGAACATGACATCTTATCACCTTGTGCTAGAAAATTGACATAATAAATATATCATTTGGGGGCCTCCCTCGTGGCACAGGGGTTAAAGTCTCAGCACTATCAAGCTATCTCCAGTCACTGTGGTTTGAGTTCAGTCCCCAGCCAGGGAGCTAACCCACATGGCACAGCAGACCTCTCCTGTCTTGCGTGCTGCTCCCCTCAGTAGTATATTTCAGCAGATCTGTCTATTGTGCTCCCTACTCTGTTTCTGGTGAATCCTCTCCACTCCCCCTCTCCCTGCACCTCTGGCCTACATCCCAGTTCTTGTATGCATAAATAAATAAAATAAATCTTAAAAAATATATGTCACTTGCCTGTCCTGAGAGCCAATAATGTTATGATGAAAATAAGGAAAAAAATCAAAATGAAAAGATGACAGTGACTTGATGTCCATGTCTGAATTACTTTTGTTTGGGTCACAGTTTCATGCTGTGCTTGGCATGTGACAGTCCCTCTATATAGCACTATGTGTCACTGCACTAAATATAATAGAGTACTCTTTTCTCCCTCATAATATGTGGAAAATTTTGCAAGACTGTTTTGAACAGAGCAAACACTCACTAAAGGTTAGTTTCCTTTTTGACTTTTCATTTGAGAGGGAGTCACTGCTCCTAAATTTGCAATGTTGAGTAAATTTTATAAAGCAGATTTTATATGAAGAATACTTGTTTGACATATCCTAATACATAGGTTGAAAGTTGGCCATTAAAGGGCAAGATTTGATTTTCATTTATTCCTTTTCATCCACCTAAAACACAAACATGGGTGACCCAGTGTCCAGTGGTAAATGAACAGATAGACAAAATGTGATCTCTACAGACAATGAAATATTGTTTAGACTTAAAAAAGGATGGAAATTTTGACTCTGACTATAGCATGGATAGACCTGGAGGACATCAAGCTGACTGAAATAATCAGTGACAAATGACAAATATAACATTATTCTACTTACAGGCAGTTCGTAGTGTAATCAAAGGAGTAGACTGACAGTTTCAAGACCTAGCAGGAGGGGAGAGGGGATTTGTTCAAATGGACATAAGTTTCAGATTAAGCAGATGAAAAAGTTCTGGAGATTAGTTACACACCATGAATATACTTAATACCACTGAACTTACAAATGGTTCACATGGTAAATTTTATGTTACATGTATTTACAAAATTAAAAATCTGCTTGAAAAACAGTGACCAGAAAATCATGGAATCTGCCGAAAATATTATTCAGACATAAGAAGGGTAATGAGACCGAGCACAGTTGGAAGCGGGCATTCAAGATAAAGAAAACACTTTCATGTTACTAAAACAGAGACACAGAAACACGCCAATTTACTGAATACCCTCTATAAGCTAGACCCGAAGGATGCCGCCCGCTGGCGGGTGACCAAGGCAGACATGTGAGTGGAACATTAAATATGGAAGAACAATGACAGCTACTCCAATCACAACATCCAGGAAGACCTCTGGAAATAAGCAGGGTTACTCCAAAGTCATGCTGGGATATTAATCGGTAAGCACATCCTTACTCTGCCTCATCCTAACATAGGAGGACCCTCCCTCCCGCTGCCACTGTCTTTAGTATAGAATTTGCAAGTCAGAGCCAGAAGAGAGCTGAGAGGGTATATGAGCATGGGGTGCATCCCTTTACATAGGAGAAGTTGAGGGAGGAAGAGCCCTTCCCACAGTAACACAGGCAGGGGTGAGGCAGGAACAACGGACGCCCTCACCCGGCGTCCAGTGCACTTTCACTACTACAGATCTTCCCCAATTTCACATACTTCTTCACCAATCAAACCTCCTCATCTCTCTCTGCCTGAAGTTTATTTTGGAAAGAGAATTTTCTAAGCTTTCATAGTGTTTGGCAAATGAGTAGATGGATGATTTATATTGAATAGCTGAGACAAGTGACTCTGTATTTCACAGGTTGGGCATGAAGATTTCAGAATGACAAATCCATAAGGGATGGATTATTGGGGGGTCATTTTTCCTAGCATTCTCCAAATACTGAAAAACAGTCTAAATGGGGAAAATTTCACATGTAGCTATGGCCATAATTCTCGGTTTTTATATGGTCCTGCCCTAAAAGGACAGCCCCACATCATTTTGTGTGAGATCTTTCCTGGTCCCTGGAGTCTGTTCTGCCACACAGCACAGTAGACCAGAAGCCTCTAGATTGGACACCCACCAGGAGTAGCACTCAGCCAATGACTCATAGGAGTTGGAAGATAAATACTCCCAATTCCTTCATTCCAGTGGAGGAGACAACTCAGAGACATGTATCCCATTCTATCCCCAGAAGTCCCCAGTGAGTATTACACAGTGGTCTTTTGCAGGCTAATAGTCCCTGTATTAGGTTCCTTTTATCCCCCCCTTCCGTCCCAGAGCTTCCTGAAGCCACATCCTGAATAAACTATTTTCCTTGAATTCTCATCTCAGAATATTCTCAATCATATTCAGATACTCTTAGTGATCATTTACACAGTAGTTTGTGAATTTCTGTTGTATAAATGATGAATACATAAAGATACAGTGAAGGGAAAACATCTTAACTCTTAACTTTTTAGCGGCTTTCACTCAAATATCCAGCCAAAGTCCCAGGCTCTCCTTATTTGAACTGGTTTACTCAACCCACGTATAGACACTGAAATCCCTGCCAACCCAGTTTGCATGACAATTTCAGGTCTGTGTACACTCCATAACTTAACTCCCCTGTAAAATTTCCACAGGGAAATCAACGTCTGCCTGTATATTTATTTGTTTGTTTTTTGAAGTCAGGTGGGCTGTCTGTGTTTATCAACTCCGTCTGGCTTGCATATATATTGCAGATAAGGACAAATCAGGATACTATTCAGGATGCTTTCTCTTTAGATGCTCTCTTGCTTCTTAATATTTCCATGATTGGGAGGGAAACAGAGAGGAGAGACAAAGGAGAGGGATCCGGAATAGGTTATTTAAATTTTGAGCATATGTTTTTACCTTTAAAGGGAAACGGACTACTATATAACAAGAAAAATATGATTTCTTTTCTTAAAAGAGAGTGAAATATTGCTATATTTTATTTCAAATAATAGGAATGCACGGAAGAACACTGAGAGGATATTGGAATATACATTGAAAATAGAATAACAAATTTCTGTGATGTCAGACTACTAAGCAGTCTCCAGGATGGGGCCACTCAGGCCACCAAGCAAATGTCCAGAGTAAGGGATCAGAATAAAGACTGTCAAATGTTCCAGATTTATATTCAATAAGTACACATTGATTATTCCCCTTTGAGCTAGACACAGTGCTAGCATACTGAAAAAAAGACATTTAGGATACTATATTTTCACTGAAGAAATATACAACCCAATAGTGAAAAAATAGCATAAATGTAAAAAATGTGTTGAAAAAGAATGGAATGGACTAAATAAAGAAATAGGTTTGTTATTTCATATATGGCAGCATTGAATTTTCCTGAGAAGCTAATTAAGGTTTATTGGACAATTCTCTTGGGATTAGTTTTGGAAGATAAAAGGAATTGGCAAAATGAAGGTGGGGAAGGGCATTTTAAACTAAGGGAACAGCATCATCACTTGCAAAAAGAGCAGTATAATATAGAAGCTATATCAAAATGCTGACAAACAACAAACTCCAACATCTAAGTCCTGCCCCTAAATCTAAAATGACAGGATAAATTGTGTTTTTCAAAAATCCATAACAATGCCAGGAAGCAAGAAGTGAAATCTAAACTCTGTTTTTGGGTTACAAGTTTTAAGGCAGCTAACAGAGGAGATCAAGGAAGTCCAAGTGCCACTTGAGGGTGGGAATTTGGGACACGAGTAAGAGCGGCCCCAAGCCATGACCCCACTGTGTGTCATGCAGCCAGCACGAGTGTTCACTTAGAGCAGGAGCAGTGAGGAGGAGAGAGCCGGAGCTCAAGAATGTGGCAAAGTCTGGGGGCTGCTGGTGTATGGGAGGAGACCAACTCCCCCACCAGGCACAATCTGCCCTGTAGGCTGTCCCATCAACCCCTTTCCAAAACTTGGAAGAGAATGGGTGTGAGTTCTTAAAATATAGGTCAACAGAGAATTTCAAATGCAAGAAAAATATACAACCAAGATATCAAATATATAAGAGTAAAAAAATAAATGTGAAGCCTTCATAAAAAGAGTTTCAAGGAAAAGTGTTGATCCTACAACACTTGAAAAAAAAACCTCTTAATATTATCTAAAATGATGGAGTTAGGGAAAGAGATTTAAGGGGAATTGGGGACTGGTGTTAGTCATGGGTGGTCAACCCAAAGATTGTGCAGAATATGTAGAAGTTGAGTTGCAAATAGTAAATTATCTTATCTTTGGAATAGAAGAGTCCCAGTTCTATGATGAGTAAAAAATAATTCACCGTTGGTCTTATTTTGTGGTCAGACAACTTAAGAGTTTGTGTGGAGGGACATGATTTGGCACAGTTTACCCATGTTGAGGGTCATCGTGGGTTCAGTCTCTTTCTCAAAAGACAGACACTGAAGTCAGCAGAGAAAACCTGTAACTGAAAACTGGCTGATTTACAAGAAGTAAAATAAAAATCTTTACAGGACAAAGGGGGAGTTCACTTCTGTGATGAGTAGGCTATTATGAATAACAACCAAATTGAGATCTTTGAAGTGTTTATCCAATTCTACTACATAGTGTTTGGACTGAATTGAATAAATACAAGAAGAAAACTCACAATTAATGAGTTAGAAGCAAGAATGAAGGGAATGATTTACTAGTAGAAGGCAAAAAAGGAAGTTAAATGTGAAAAGTGGATCTAAAAGATGCAAATCCCTTTAAAGAAATGAGACAAAGAGAAAAAAAAAAGATAAACAAAGAAACAGTATAAGGAGTTTTTCCAATGTTAAAAGCAAGCAAGCAAACAATAACATGATGATGTTTCAGAGATTCATGAGTAAAAAATGGAATAACTACACTTTGAATGAAAATGGGGGACACTAAGAGTCAAGAATAATTACTAAATTATCAGAAAGAAAAATAGACTGCCTACAGAGAGACAAGAAGTTGAAGACAACCCAGTAATTGCATTTGAGTTCCCAGTTTCTTGGTCTACCCAACACTATCATTCAAGGGCTAAGAAGTAGATCAGTGAATCAGAGAGAAAGGGGGAAATAAGGAGAAAATCCACTGCTGATTTAAGAATAACAATACAGAACTAAAATACTACAGCAAATCTGTCCCATAGAAATGTAATGGAAATTTGTGTGTCACATCTGTAATTTCAAATTTTCTGTTGATGAAAATAATTTCTTAAAAAGGTAAAATAGACATTTCTATAGACAAACAGCACCACTTAGTAGGCTGGGGTGGGAAAGTAGGTGAACCGTAAGAGGGAGTTTTCAGAGGATGAAAGGTGGGTAATTAAGGCATTTTTTCCATATGTGTATCTGTACATAGCAGTGGTGTTGGGGAGAATTGGGTCGGCAGAGCTTCCAGATTAAAGAATGAGTAAGGAACCAAGGACAGGAATAAGTCTGCCATTTTGGAGGAATAAGAGCCAGATGTGACCAGACATCATGAATGATGAAGTATATGCAGATTATATCATGTCAGATTTACATAACGTGCCTATTTATCAAAAGTGGTGGGGAAATGAGATTCCATAAGTAGACAAATAAGCCCTAAGGATCAATGGCCACTGTGAGAATATTTGATTTGATTCAAAATGCTGTGAGAATCCCAGAACTTTGCAGTAGAGAAGAGATATAATCTGATATTTTAGTTAGTTAGTTTATTCTTGGATTGGGCAGAGAAAGCATCACAGTTGGAAGAGGAATGGAAACAGAGAGACCTATTAGAAGTTAAAGAGGAACAGATGGGCACAGCTAGTATTGCGGAGGTAGAGCTTCAGGTTTTGCCTATGGACTAGGTAAAAAAGAGAGAGGGAAGGATGGACCAAAAGTGGCTCTGGGCTCTGGCTCGGGCATCTGGGAGAATAAAGGTACCATTGACTAAATAAGGGAGAATGGCGATAAGAAGAAAGCAGAACTCCTTGATGTCAATTGGAAAGGTCTGCTCTCTGATAGGAACCACCAAGGATATAAAGGACATCAGAAGGGGAAGAAAACAATCAGATCGACAATTTTGAAGATTGACTTGGAGAAGGGTGACCCTAGGATGGACTTGGAGGAGAGTGTAGAAGCTCTTACAGCAGTCCCAGGGACTTGATAGTGAGTCTCAAAACCAAGGTTGAGGAAAGATGGAGTAGAGGGTAGTTTCCAGGTGGTGAGGAGGTGGACAGGAGGTGAATAAACATCCTTGAGGACTTCCATATTTTCACCTGGGTGAAGGTGTGAAAAGGGAATCATCTTAAGAATAAAAGGGCTAAGGAGGATGGAAAGCAAATGCCTTTCTCTTGGCAAAACTTTTAAGTTCCTTAAGATTGGGACCTAGGCCCAACAGGGTCCAATATGTGATTCATGTTAGTCCCACAGAAGATGAGTTGAAATAATAGATTATAACAACAGCAAGAACCTGAAAACTACTGGATAAATCACTGATAATAAACTTTAACACTTTGCTACAATACAGCTATTTCCTACTTAAGAAACACTGAAAAAAAGTTGAATTATTGAGGGTGATGTAGAGGGTGGGAGAATGAGTAGAGTAGAAGGATTGCTTTACTTCTGTTTACAAATAATAGTTATAAGGAAAATGTGCAAAGAATAATTGGGAGTGGGGTGTAGAATGATGAATATAGGACTAGGCAAGCTGCAGGTCAGCCGTAAGAGAGGATCTTTTACAGACAAGCTCATCACTGATGCTGGTTTGAAGACACAAAGCTAATAGACAGCTAATAACATTACTTCTCATTTGCTAATAACATTAAAATACTAGCATTAAAAAAAATGCACTGGGGATGTTTGAGCACACACTTATTCAACCATAATTACTGAATTGAATACGTGTTTATATTAATTTCCATTTCTTGGCATATTCTTAATGGACTGATGTGTTTTGTTTTTTTTTACAATTCTTACCCAAGATTTCTAGATAGGGAACTGCCTAATTTCCTTTTTCACTAATAAACAGATGAATGGAACTCAAATTAACTGTCATTTCCCCCTAGTAATTGTTCTTTACAAATTGCTAAGAAAAATTTCAAAAAGTCATGCTTACGCAATAGTTGAATACCAACTTTAGAAATTATTCATTTAACATATCCAAATAAACTTCCAATTAAGAACTGGAGTGATTTCATAATGTCTCTAAATATTAACCTTTGTTCTTCAACTTTTGGGTGTCTCAATAGAAAGATAAGGAAATACCAACCAGAGATTTAAATCCCAGAGCTGTGACCATTACACATTGTGACCATGTAAAAGTACAGATGGACATGGAAATAGTGAGTGGAAGTTAGCCTGCCTTGTCACCTCCTGTCTCATATATTTCAGCTGGAGGAATTTCAGCTTTACTATCTATCAACAATGAATGTTCTCTCCTTCTTCGTACTCGAGTGTTACCTATGTGATATTTTGTTTACAGTTTAATTTGTAATTTTGACTACACTGAAAATTTTATGTTACCATTGTTAGTGGCATACCACATACCAGAGTGTCATACAGTCTCAGAAAGAGTTGACCAGATGCCAAAACACTGCTAGTGTGACTTACTTTTATGACCAGAGATGTTTAAAATTGATGTTTAAAATTCTCCTTTTGAATTTGAATTTATAATCCTACACTCCTGTAGGATTATATAGAATTTATAATCTATACCTTTTGGATATGAAAGGATTTATACAGAGGTGTTTCTCTATCTTTTATTCTAAGATCAGATACACCAGAATCACCTGATTGTTCATTTTCAAGTTTTCTGTAGGACTTCCTAATCCTAAAATTAGTTGATGTTCCTTAATTTCTCTGACATTTAGATTTAGAGGTATAACTTTTCCCAAACCTATTCTTGTTTGGTATACCTATAATCCCATGTGACAAGTACAAATGTTTTTCTTTAATACCTTACACATCCTGTGAGACACACTACCAACACGAATGAGATCTAGATAGGAATAGCCTTCTTTTTACTAAGTATGGTTGACTCAAAGAAAAGCTCATAATTTTAACCATTCTGTTTCCTAACTTGTAGGATTCAATCATTAATCAATCTGCTAATATACAAGCATTCATTTCTTATAAGGGACTCACTGCAAATCACTGATGTTCATAACTAAATCTATCTCCTAAGACAAGATTCTCCTGAAAAAGGAGAATCAGTTTCTACAAAAAGGAAATAAGCAGACAGAAACACTCTAGTCAAAACCACCTTCCTGTCATATTAATAAGGATTTAAAAAGGGAAAGTTAATAGGAATAAGCCTGTTAAAAATAAGTTACACAGAATAATGCAATTTTTGAGCAGTCTCATCCAAGTCTTATTTAAAAAATGAGAGAACTGAGGATGAAGCCAAACAAAGCTAGTAGGTGGTATTCCTGGGACTATAACCCAAGGATCCTGATTTGTAGACCTATGTTGTTCCCATGGAAAGATCTTCCTCCTTTGTAGCTTGATCCAGATTCATCTTGATCTTGGTGTCAAGATAAAGCAGTGAACTGAACTTCAAAGTCAGCCTTAAGGGCAAAGGAGGGGAATGAATGACTCTCCACACTTATGATTTGGCCAAGAGTAAATAGAAGGGAGGGTGAGTTTACCTGAGGTCAATCAAGCATTTGCCACAAAGGGTTGGTGGCCTGAATGGTAACTATGTCACCATGCTGACTCCAGGCTAATCTTTTTTTTTTTTTTTAAGTAATTCAGCTATTTAACCATGTACTCTGTTCCTCATTTCTTCTTCGGTAACTGACTGCATATCTATTTTGGCAAAATAATATAATCCTTTTAAATAAATCAGGCACTTTATAGGCTCCAAATACCAATGGCAGTAGGTAGTTTACATAGACCAGCATCTAGGTATTCCTTACTTTTCCATATGGAGATAGTTGCTGCCCCACTCACATAGACCCATATCAATTTAGTGGAAGACCCTCCACTCCCAACTGCTTACCCCTGCACCCCTTTGCTTAAGGACATTGTCTAGTTGCTGGAGTCCATTCTTCCCTAAGGTGCTACTGACTGGTAATGCTGGGAAATTAATAACCTTGGGGCAGTCCTTGACCATAGACTGAGAAGATTAGTGGATAACTCTCCCACCCCCCTAGTCTCTTGGTTGGACTGACTCAGATTTTCTACAGTGACTCTTGAAGGTCTCTTTTTGCCCCTCGTGACAACTGGCTTTCTGAGGCCAGCCCCTAAAACAACTAGCACTTGAATCCCTGATTTTGATCTGCTGCTGGGGGAACTCAAATAAGACAATATGATTTGGTCCTCATTTCTTCTTAGATTAGCCCTGAGTAGGGTTACTAGCAAGGGTCAAGGGTACACCATGAAGCTCATTGCTTTCTTGCTAATGAGTTTTATGAGTTTCGGTTGGGTGAATGCGACCCATTTATGCATCCCTTCCAACTCGGCACATCCTCTGCCAGGAGCAGAGAGCATTGGGGTAAACATGACATTTTCCTCATGCTCAGTGAGACAGGAAGTTCATTAAATTTGGTATAAATCTTTGTCTTTAAAGTGCCAGTTGGTGATTTATTTTCTCCTTCTGTTTAGATTTTTTAGAGCTTAGGTGCCAACCTCTGGAATCCAATCCAAAACCCCAAACGAAGTCCTGTTGATAAATCAACAAAAGCCCTGTTTGCACAACGCAAGCCAAATGCAAATCCTTTATCCTTGAGAGCTAGTCTAATGATCATTTTTCAATGTTATAAAAGGTGCCATGTCAAAGCATCTTACTAATTCTCACCTTGGCTTCCTAAAAACATCCTCTGGCTGCCTTCCTTCAAAGAAAATCCACAGATAAATAAAACCTCTGAAGAAATACCATGGCAGCAAACACATCTGAGGGGAAAGAAAATTGCTTCAGGATGCAGTTGGCGGGGCATATTCCCCGCTTCTCTTTATATTTTGGGGGGGCAGCATCCTTTATCAGGTGTGCTTCTTCATCTACTAGGGGGTTTTAACATGATTCTTACACAGGGTCTTAGAAAAACACAAATATCATTGCTAAGACAATGTTAACTTTTACTACTTATCAGTTGTGACTTAAGGATGTGACTGAATCCCTCTTTCCCTTCTCTTAGAATTGCTGAAAGAATTCCATGCATTCACTTGTTTGTCCCTTCATCCAAGACATATTCACCAAGCATCTCCTTTGTGCCAGAATTGGGCTAGACTTGGGATCTTAGTGGTGCATTAGACAATTGGGACCAACAGAAAGAAGGTCATTAGCAATGAGGCAGCAAAAACAAAGAGTTGGAGAAAAAAATGAAACACATAACATTGCACAGGGCAAACCATAACAAGCCTTAAGGGCTGTGATAGGTTGGTCTTGGTTCAAAAAGCTATTGGAAACTGTTAAAGGATATAAAACAAGGGAATGAATGCCATGAAAAAATTTAGGAACAAGAAGAGAATTGTTGAGATCAGCGATAATAACATAGGGCACCTAGACAGGACACAGTGTGATATCTTGCCACTCCTTTTCTCTCCCTTCCCATCAGAAGCAAGAGTTATTGTCCTGCTCTTAAGCTCCTCCTCTAAGGCAATATTACATGGTAACTGTTAAGCTATCACCTACCTCCATGATCCAATCAATTATCCATGGGGACAAAGATCATTTATTCTTTAGAAGGAGGAAATTGGGAATTAAGTTTTATGAGGTAATGTTGAAAAGGCTTCTGTTTGATGAGAATCATCATAAAATTGTTACACATTTCATATCAATGCATGTAGTAAAGCACAAAATTGGTTATGGCTTTCTAGAAGTCAGATTATATGATCAAAGACAGCTCAAATGGTTAGGCAAGAGTGAAAGGCATATTTTCATAAATAGAAGCATATGTCTTCGAAAAGTTCTTGACAAGTTGGTTAAATCCACTTTTGGCAAATAGAAAAAAATATTTGAAATAATAAGGGAAGTTAATTAGAGTTCAACATCATTCATTTGCATTTGGTAAGACATAAGAGTTATTGGTTATATGATATTAACTTGGAAAATGTTGAAATATATACATATGAAAATAAAGAAATTAAAAAATTGAATGTGACTGAACAAAGACATTTTTCTTGAGTTCCTATCACTAAAATATGCAAAAGATGGACAAAGACAAACACACAAGTATGTTACATCAAAACATTTCTAAGAAATCAGAAGAAAAAATATTAATGATGCTTTTAAAAATAATAAGTGTAAGGGCTTCCGGAAGGTCTTATTTTGCTGCATTACATCAAAGAACAAGGGAGCAATGAGCATATTACCAGATTTAGATGTAATAATACATCAAGAAGAATGATATGGCAATTGGAAAATTGAAAGAGAATCAAAATCCAGAATTGATGAAGTGCTAAGAAATTATCCGGAATTTAATATGGGAATTGTCAGAAGACTACCGAGAAGCAAATGTTGCTATATTTTCCAAAGACTTAGTAGGCTGTGTTTGGAAATGACAAGCAAGGGAATTTCCAGTTGATCCATAGAAAAATTCTAGAATGAAAGTTTAAGCATATAATTTCTGAGCTCTTAGCAAGAAGTAAGCATCAGGAGCCAAAATAAATTCACTGTAAACAAGTCTTTTCAAAAGGCAGCCGATTTTGTTTCTCATGGTATTACCAAAGAGGGAAATCAGGACCAAACAATACGGCCACTGGTTTATTTCTCAGAGCCATGGACAACAACCTACAATAAAATTGTGCAAGCTCCCTGTAAATCAGAAAGAATCATTGCTGATGTGAAATGAAGGTGAACTCCTTTTTGTGTTCCGTCACCTTTAGGCACACAATTTGCTTTAAATTCAGGTTTTCATCCTGGATTTTCTTTAAGTGTGGGCAGACAAATCTGTGTAAAGCCCTTCCTGCAAACTAGATAATGTATAGTAAGAATTTGCTAACCTATGAATTGTTAGACAAATGTCATTTCTTATCATTACTTTTATTAATATTAATATTTTATTAATATTTAATGCTATCTATTATGGTGGGTGGGCAATAAGTTACTCTCATTTTCTGAACAGAGATAAGGCTTTAGTGACTTGTACAAAACTAATTGTGTTTGGAATTAGCTCAATAATAATCATCCCTAGATTTATAACGCCTGTGGAATGCAGTTAGTGTTCCACGATGAGCTTTGAGGAGAGTGCCCTTCCCTTCTGCAAAAGTTTTTTCTTGGCCAGCAAACTGACAAGTTTTTTTAAACATGGCCAGTGAAACTGCATTCTTATCCAGGGATCTCCATTCCAACATGGCCCCGGAGAAGCTCCGCACGGCAGAGCCCTTACATCATCTGTACTATATGTACACTTGGTCAGGCTGTGTAAACTTTGACATGTGGGTGTCAATCTTTCTCATATTTGCAGATGGCTTTATCAGAGCGTGATTAGTTTCCAGAACAAATTTGAGCAAAAGAAAACATTACCTACAGTATGTAAGCCAACAGACCAGCTAGTTTTCAGATTTGTCTATTTACATGGGCACTAGATGTTTTGCTAAGGCTCTCTAAAACTGATGGTAATTGAACAGTGCCAGTGTGTCAGTGGAAGCTGATGAGTTGTAAAGGTTTTATAAACAACCAGGGTGGATTTGGCCACAGCCTTTCTAGTAATGTTTGTTAATCTCCCTGAGCAAGTGTGCACCTAACACAATGTAAATACTCCAGAATTTGGAGGTGTCAATAGTGTAACTTTTACTGTTTGTAAAATCATTCTTTGATATCATCAGTAAGTTTACTGAATGTCCCATGGCCAAATACAATAAAACCTTAAGTAAGCGCTTGCTGAGAAATAAGGGAAAACATGTGTTTTATTTTTACCCCACCGCATGTTTGTTAAAGGATCACCATAGACTGATAAATACAGTTGTGACCGTGCCTGTGTGTGGGTTTCTGTTTGGCTTCCAGTTAAGGCTAGTTTTAGTCCACTCTGAGAAATAAAAGTATCTGCTTAAAATTAGTAGATGGGACAGTTTATGTTTTTTGCTAAGACTTACTGTAGAACTTTGAGGGAAAATCTTTATTGGCCCCTAATTATCCGCATCTCAGACAAAGGTTCTTTCAGTTCTATCTCAGGTAGAATCGGGGAGTGAGTATGGCAGGTTAATAGTTGCATCCAGGTATCAAAATTCCCATGCATACACCTGTTGATGGGTGTGGCTGTGCTTTCAAATGATGTCAGAGGGTGTCTGGTGAGCCCTCTTCGCGGCTGAGCACCCTGGTGGGCCACTAGAGGGCCTGTCTACTTGCAAGGGTTTCCTGGACAAAGGGGATAAATCCTTTTGAATATCAGAGAAGAATTTTTGAAAATTTTCTTTTGGGGGAGGGTGGGGACAGCAAGGCATCTACTGACCACTCTATACCCTCCCCAAGTTCATTACTGATTTTTCCATGAAAACTTTGGTAATCTGTTGTGCCCCAGGGGCAGCAAACAAGACTACAGATCTTAGGGTTAACAAGTAGCCCTTCAGGCAGTAGTATTGATGGATGGCAGGAAAAATGAAGCTGCGGTGACATTTTAAAGAGGAATTTGTGAACCACAGATATGAGCATGACTGGCGCAGCGTAGCGGCACATAAAATCAATACAAATAACCCAAACCTTAATACCTTGATCCAGGGAAGAGACGAGCTTTATCAGACACTCGGAGGGGAGCCCCCAAGGCCACCTGAGCTGGGCGTGCTATCGACTTCCTCCAGAAAGGCAGTAAGCCAGCCACAATTAGGAGGCTTTCTTTCTTTTCTTTTCTTTCTTTTTTTTTTTTCTTTTGAGGCATTTTATTTCCCTAGAAATAATTTCCAGGGGAAATATGTGCTATATTAAAAAAAAATCTGTAAAAGAATCCTTATATTGATATCAATCATATCATGTTGCCACTGCAAAAACTAAGGTGCTAAATTTTCTCTCCACATTTTGTGGATTTTCTCTGTTTTCCAATCTGTTAAAATGATCTGAAGCTGCACAGAGCTTTCATCTTGTATAGTTTCTAAAGACTGGGAATGAGCCTTTTATTTTGTGAGTTCCTAATTACATTCTTATTATTTGCTACAGAAAGGAAAAGTCATTTTCCCTCCTTTCTGGTTTAAAATGCTTATGTGCATAAGTGCGCAGCTAGAAAAAAAATCAATGGGTGCTAAATCCCAGAATTATAGAAGGACTGGCCTCTATTGATTGTGTTATTAAATTTCCCCTTTTTGTATAATGACATTTAAAGGAATGAGCTATAAAGATCCATGTGACCAATTTAATTTGGAAACAGTAGTTTTGAAGAATTTCTATTTCTTGCTTTACTTCCTCTTGATATAGTATGTTAAAGAGTGACTTCATTTTTCAAAAAATTAAAACTTAGAATTAGCACTGCTTTAGGTTCTATGAGGCAATCTAGAATGAGCCTGTGAAGCTTGGGATGGGACATGATTTTTTCAAGCTCCTCCTTTCCCCTATTTCTCTCATGTGCAGACTTTGTTAGGATTTGAAAGGAAATAGAAGGCCCAGTGAGCACAAGACAAATTGGTCTTCTACTCCTGTGTTGGAGTAGAATACCTGCTGAAATATTCAATCTCTTGTGCATGGTTAGTTTTCTAAGTAAACTAGTAGCCTCATTTATAATAAGCAAAGGCTAAGATGATTGAAATCAGACAGCTTTTAAATGGCAGGACATGAAATCTGTCACAGAATAGAAGAAATGAAGAATGAGAATTTCTTTTCTCAGTCATATTATTTAATGCTTGGAAAGAGAGTGAATAACTGACTCTTCAAGACCTGTGTGAGTAGGAAGAGGAGGCGGTGGATTCCTCTCCCTTTATTAATTATTTACTTTTTAAAAGGGTAACCCTCTGCCTTTTAATTATGTGGGATGTGGGACGTCTGAGCACAAAAGGCGTCTGTCTGTAACACTGTCTGGCTGAACTAGGAGGAGGATGGAGAGATAAATGCTCTCCACACACTGGTATGGCATGTTCTCAGGCCAAATATACCCCAGCCCCAGCTCAAAATGGAGTTTCTTCCCTGCCCTCATCTGCTCTGCACAAGCCAGGTACGAAAGTCCTATAACTGAGAGACCGCACAGACAAAGCCTCTGGCTCCTGAAACCTGCTGAGTCCTATGCAAACGCGTGTGTGAACCTGGGACTCTACAAGGTGAAAGCCACAGCTCACAGGGTTGCATTTGTTAATGTGTGTACAGAGTAACTCTGTTTGTTTGTAGGTCCTTAGTAGAAGGGTGTCTAATGTTGACTTTTTGAGGCTAAAATTGTTTGAATTTTCTATCCCGACTCTAAGCCATCTTACAGAGGGCTCCTTTTTCCCTCATGCTGTTTGTACATTCATTACCTTTTAAAATGTCTTCAAGTAGTAAACAGTTCAACAGTATTCCCTCCAACCACCCATTGTCAAGAAGAATGAGGTCAGACCAGCATCATAGGCTGCTGCTCATAGCTTGCCCTGGCAATAAATATTTGGAAGTTTCAAGCAACTATTCTCACACACTGGACAGCCCTACAGATCTATAATTTAAGCGCAATTAGATAGTTGGAGAAAAATACCCAGCCCAGGACATGTTTTGAGGAGTAAATTTCCAGTAACATAATTGATTCAAGGCGCTGATATTTTGGTTGACAAATTCTTGCAAAGAAAGAAAGGCCAAGCACAAGCACTAGAGCCTTTCTATAGTTCTGCGACTGTGTTGTGTCTGTGTGTTTTCTTCAGTTTAAAACTAAAAGCCAGTCTGCACTTTTCTTTAGCTCGGGCTACAGTGAGGGTTTTGTAATTTTCTTCTCATGGGGAAGAAGAAAATCATTTTATTTTGGCTGCCTAATTGCACATGAAGAAATGAACCCGCATCTCTATTCCTTTGGCTGGGACGTAGTGAGGAAAGTAACAGGGAACAGGGGTGTTCCATTTGACTTCTTGACATTCTTAGGGGGAAAATTTTCCTTTGCTGTAGCAGACAAGTAAGTAAAAGAAGGCTTGTAATGACTACTTTGTCAGATCAAATTAAGAGCAAGCCGTCCTGTGGCTTTCCAGCATAAGGGACATCCTTCTATTTCAGGGCTCCTGTGAGCTCCCTATTGTGTGGGTTAAAGGCTAAGCACATTTCAGTCGATTTCTGTGTAGACACATTCTGGAACCAGGTCCTGCACATTTTGACCTTTGTTTTGTGTGTGAAAGTGTGTGTCTCTCAGTGGGTTTTATATCATCTCCACTGAGTACATCTGGAAAAGAGAGAGTTTGTTGTCTGGATGATGTCAAATTCTCCAGCAGTGAGTGGAGTCAGCATGCCCTAGAAGAAGACACACTGGAGGCAGGGCACAATCAACACACATCAACCAAAGCATCATCCAACACCAGCTCCAGGATGCAGGTGGGAGCTGAAGCATCATAATCACTAGGGTCACTTTTCTCCATGAGACTAAAGTGGGGACTAAAGTGCACTTTCCAGAGCTAGAGCAGCTGCATTCTAACCAGAGGCCACATGTGGTTACCACACCGACCTCGATGGCTTACAGTACTTAGAGCAAGATCTGTAGGACTCTAGTCAGGCACTTTGAGATTGAGGATCATAACTAGGTTCTAATCCCCATCTTCAGATGTCTTTGAGCAAGAATTTGGACGAGTCACTTGGGCTTTGTGAATCTCCTCTTTAAAGCCTAATGGGAACAATGTTTGACCTTACAAAGCTGCCGTGGCTCTCAGTGAGTTCACGGTATGCAAGTAATGATAAATTGCCAAAATTCAGAAAAATAACAAAAAGATTTGATATCCAGGAGAGAAGACAGACAATCGAATGTTACCTACAGCTAAAAAGAGTTCAAAGGAAAATGCTTTGTCAAGAGATAGAACAAGGCAAGAAAGTACCCAGCCACTATTCCCAGAAGTTTTATTGAGTCTCATTAGGGAGTTCCTAACTTTGAGAGTCTCCCTCTGACCACATGAAACTGCTGTCACTTGCTGCAGTTTATAAATAGGCAAGTCTTTAAAACCAGTCTAGGGCCAAGGAATGGACTACCTTCCCTTCATTCCTTGTAATGAATAGGACATAATGTCATTTGTGCAGGTTGGGTTCTCTGGGACGCAGATGTTGAGATGGCGTTGGGAATACAAAAGGTTTATTGGGGGCTAACAGTGTAAGAGGAAAGGGGGAGGAAGCAAGGTTGGGGGGGGCATCAAACTACAGTGCAGACCTGGCAAAATGTGTACCCATGAAGGGAATCACACAATGAATAGAAGTTGCTAGCATTTCCTATGACCTATTGTCTTGCTTCAGCATTGGCCTTGATCTGTCCTGGAAGAGTCCAAGGCTGAGGTGTGTCTGGAGGCTGTTAGTCAATCTTCATCTTCATAGTTGGGTAGAAAGCCCTTCCTCCGAAGGGCATCTGTGGGGGGGTGTTCCAACAGACACTCCCTTGTCCATCATCACCTCTGGAGTCAACATTCAGAATGGAAAATCAGAGACTCACACTGATCAACCCTGAGAAGTAAACTCTGTGAGGAAATGACCCAGAATTATTTTTTCCCTGTCCTATGTAAAAAGATGTAATAATAGAATATTTTTAAGACATTGAATCAGTGGATCTGATAGACTCCTGGGAAACTATCATGATTCTTTTTTACTCCAGGGAATTATGCAATCCATGTGTAGAATTTCCCTTTTTGTATTAACTGCCAGGAATCAGAAAACTACAGGGAATTTTAGCTAAGTTTTTGATCAAGAGTATACATGACATCTTGATACTGCATGAGTTTTGAACTTGCATTTAATTTCCTATTCCTTATATTTTCTGCTGAGTCTCTACAACTACTTTTTTGGAAGTCCAGAGACATAAAATATAGATGAAAATATGGATATAGCAATCTATTGTTTCAGTGCACCACCCAGGTAACTCTGTATTTGAGTACATTTTTGGTCCAGTCAGTTATGCCTTTAGTTTGCTTTCCCGGTCTTGTCATTCCCGGACACACACTTTGTCAAGCTGTGACTGCCTCTACACTCTCACTTTATAACGACCCACTCTACAAAGTTTAATCCCACTGTTAGATGTAACAACACACAAGAAACAACTTGTTATGTTCTGTCTGTACCATCTCTCTATGATTTGCCATCACAGCACAGTGCTCTGCTGGGAGATGTGGCTTCTCATTCTGACTTCTCTGCACTCACAGGCTAGTTCCTGGAGAGTTAGAGAACCACAGTTTGTTACCTGTGAATGAAACCGAGAATCCCTACTTCTCAGTATGGTTCTGAGAGTGAAATAAGAAAACACATGCACAGCACTTTGTGCCCAAGAGAACTTTGATTCTTCACTTCCCATTCTTAGGAACAGTCATATTCATCGTGGCCCTATTATAACAGAAAGCACTTAAGTCTTCCCCGGTGATCCTAGACTGATGGGCCACACAGGTATATGTTGTTTCCTATCTACGAACAACTCAAACCGTGGGTAGTGTTTTTTCTCCACCTTTCTTATGTGTCCCTTGGCATGTGCAAGGCTAGTGAAAGCTTTATAAGTTATTGATCATAATGGTGATCAAACTCCACAAAGGTTGTCATTTCATCAAAACCTTTGGCTGAGCAGGAGGTGTGGCATGTTGTTCTTGGCCCTCACATGGTCACCCCAGGAAAGATATTTTAAGGAAACAGGAATAACGGTGATCAATGCTCCCTCATATCTTCTTAAGACAAAGTTCAAATTGGTATAACCCTTATTATCGAGGACCTTTCTCTTCTAAACCACTCAGCAGTGTGTTGTGTGGGCTATATCAGCGTAGCCTGGAGCATGGTGACTGGGAAGCATGCTGCCCTTTATTGGCAGATGATGGAGGATGGTAAGTTGATCCCCTACCCACTCGAGAAAGAATCACTCATCTCTATATTTAGCCTGACTGAGTAGTAAATACCCAACTAGAAAACTTGCTTGCAAAGAGGAATACTTACTTCATATTTTCAGCACATGGATATACATACCTCAAGATGCTTTCCCGGAACATTTAATGACAATAGATGGTTGGACCAAGGAGAAATTGCCCATCCTGGTGCTCACCTATTCCCTAAAGCTCCTATCTATATCCTCCTGGCCCAGTCCAAATTTCCCCCATGACAATCTCTGTGTCTACACTAAAGACAGCTCCTGACATTCCTTGAAGTATTCCAAATAGCATGGGTATGGTAATATTGAAACATTCATAAATATGCTTATATCATCATAGAAAAATCAAATTTGCATATGTTTTATAACATTTATGACACAAAACATACTAATATACATGTGTAGTATATATCAATGAAAAATAAACACATTTGCATGTGTGAGGGTATATGCTCTTCTTGTAACTTATGAGATAACAAGCCAAAAAAGCATTTGAGATAACCACCATGCAGAAGACCTCCTTCAGATACAAATTTCCACCACTTGCTCATGCACAAACTCAGTGATCCTCAAATTTGAACTTTGGAAAGAGGCAAATAGTGCTGCTGCTTTGCAAAGTGCAAGGCTAGTCTTAAATCACCAGCTTGATATAATCAAAGCTGACTTTCACTTGTCTTTGTGTGCGTTTGAGTTTCTCCCCATCTCTGCTTTTCCTGCGCAAATAGCTCCAGTTTAGATGAAGTAAGGATATTAGCTTTAAGATGGAGGAGGAACACATCTCACTTTTAATCAAATACCTTCCTGGAACGGATGCCATGTGTTGCCACTGCTTCCTGTATTCTGAAGTACAGTAAGTCACCAGCTAATGTCAGATAGTGTCTCCCAGACTCTTGAACACGGATAAAAAAAAATTAAATCTCTATCTCATATTCTGGGAATATACAAAATTCTCCTGATGTTTCCATGCATTCCTGAAGGGTTGTGTTCTCGGGGGTATCTCTGCCTCCAGTTCCTCTTGTGTTTTTCCAACTTTTACCTCTATGTCTATGTCCATTTAAAAAAAATTGCTGGGCCTCTCTGGTGACGCAGGGGATTAAGTCTCAGCTGATGAAGCTATCTGCAGTCACTGCGGCACTAGTTCTATCTCCAGCCAGGGAGATTCTCACCTGGCACAGCAGACCTCTCCTGCCTCTCCGGCTGCTCCCCTCAGCAGTGTATGTATTTCAGTCAATCTGCCTGTTCTGCTCTCCACTCTGTCTCTGGTGAATCCTCTCACTCCCCCTTCCGACACCTTTGGCCTGTCCCCCAGCTCTTGCATGCATAAATAAATAAATCTTAAAAAAAAAATTTTAAATGCTCTGACATAAAACTCTTGAGAATGAATTAGACTTCAGTGAATATTTGAATACCTAATGGAGTGGGTGGGGGTGTTCTTCCTATGGTGCTAAAATTAAGCCAGTTAAAGTGATATGTTAGCCTTTCCTTTTCCAATATGACTGATCCTCATGTATCTATCCCCTCGTGGTAGTCCACTCTCTTCTGCCATTTATCAGTCACTTCTTCTCTTATATACTGCTCTTGGAATCCACACTCTTCTCATACTATTGTATAATTAAATTCTATAGTTTCTAGCTCTTAACTGGCACAAGTCCAGAAGAATAGAACCAATATAATTTCTGTTTATTCCAATGATTTTAAAAGAAGATAGTGGTGGTATAAATAGGTGTTTTTCTTAATCTATGGGTATATGATAATGGGTAATCACGCTACTTGACTGGAAAGTTCCTTGCCCTGAAATATACCCCATCCTATACCACCCCCAAACTAATAGGCATTCAGTGTGTACTTAGTTACCAGTAATGGGAGGACCAGCTTAAAATTTTTCTTTAATATTTGACAGGCTTTGGAAGTGTACCAAAGATACTGTCCTGGCCCTGGGGGTTGGAGCTGGGTACCTTTGAGCTATTACACAAGGGGATTTTGGATTTGCAAACACCCATTTCTCCATTCCCCTGACCAAAATAAGTCTGATGGAGTCCATGGTGACAGAATGCATGAGGGCAGGTGGGACAGGGGTAAAGTCCAGTGGCTCATCTCTGGTCAGTGAATCCCTTTTTCCTAGACCCTCACCACCTAGAATTTTTGCACCTGCCTCTGCCCCTTCACCTCTGAAACCACTCTGTGCCTTCCTTACTTTGCCAACTACCCTTAACACAACTTATCGATTTCTTTTACAAATACATATCAATGACGATGTCCATTCCTCATTAGATGCTTTTCACAGACATCTAAGGAGAATCCCCAACAAGGACTGTACATCTAGGTTTCAATACTAGGTTAGAACCTCTACTCCATGATGGTTGCTATGGTTTTCCTCTAAGGAGAAGCGTCATAGGGACCTTCTAAATTCTGTTTTTGTCCATCTGCCTTTTCTACAAGAACTGTTGTGTTTTTTTTTTTTATGGGGGACATTTTTTTCTTAATCAAAAAGAAAGTAAAGCAATCAATTATATTTAAAGTGAGACTATATTGACAGGTCACCTGGATTTCTAAGGTCAGGCACTAGTGGTTTTCTAACTTGTCTTTTAGTCTGTATATGACTTTTAAAAATTGAATCAGTTGTCATCATTTAGAAGTCAAGATATGTTGCACATGTAGCTTGATAAGCCTGTTTCTCTGAAAACTCTCAGGAATCCCATGCAGTCCATTCCCAGTGGGCTTTGACTGGAACTCTGTGTCATTAACACTGTCACCTGGTATGGGGGCATTTCATTTAGGTTATTTAACTAAAGGTGTGGGCTCCAACTTGCTTATCTGCCTCCTTAGGGCAAGGGACCATATCAGCCCCAACAAGACACCCGCATGGGAAGCAAGGGGAGACGTGCATGCTGAATCTGCCTTATTTGCTTGTTTTTCAGCACACCGAATGCTGTTTGCAGAAGAGGAGCATACTAGGCCAGAGAGAGGTGAACAGACAGTGAAGGAGTTTTACCAGATCTCCTAGAAGAGAAAGGAGCAGGCCAGGTGGGTGGGCCCGGCCTGTTTAAATAAGAAGCCAGTGTCTCAGTGCTTATCAAAAGCAAACCAAGCCTCCAGGCCCTTTCAGGTCTATGAATCTCCAATTCACATCCAGGACCTTTCCTTGGGATTAAATGAAACTTAAACCTGCTAAATAAACATAGGCACAAAAAAATCATTGGAGCCGTTCACTTGGCATCAATCATTGCTGAGGAGGTTTCTGGTCCTGACAGTTGACTGTAGGGAGGGAGCCCTTAGTGCTCCAGAACAAAGGGTGAGGAGAGAAAGAAAGGAAAATAGCAATAGAAAAGAAAATCTTTACATTGGAAACTCAGGAAGGAAATTAAATGAAGGGAAACTGTTATCAACAGGAAGATAAACCCAAAATCAGGCGAGAGTTTTTTTTTTAAAGATATATTTATTTATGCATATAAGAACTGGGATGTAGGCCAGAGGTGTGTGTGTTGTGGGGGATGAGAGGATTCACCAGAGACAGCGTGGGAAGAAGAACAGGTGGATCCACTGAAATACACTGTTGAGGGGAGCAGCAGGCGAGGCTGGAGAGGTCTGCTGCACCAGGTGGGAATTTCCCTGGCTAGGGATCAAACTCATGCTGCAATGGCTATGGAGAGCTTCATAGTGCTGTGACTTAACCCCTTGTGCCACCAGGGAGGCCTGAGAGGTTCTTGCCATGGACTTCACAATGGTATCCCTTTTAATTCAATGTAATAAAACACCCCACTTTACTGAGCTCTCTCTGTGGCAAACATTGTGCCGAACATTTTATTGCTTCATTCATTCCTTGATCTACCCATTTATTCATTCAACAATGTTTTCTAAGTATTGGGGACACAATGATGAACAAGGCCAACCCCCGGTTAACTGAAGGAGACAGAAAATAAACAAGTGAACACATGAATATAACATGTTAGATAATGATGCATGATATGGAGAAAATAAAACCCAGACAAGGGTAAAAGGTTGTCTTTGGTCAGCAGGTCAGACTTATTCTGACAGGAGGAGGCATGGAAATGCTACCTGAGAGTGGCAGCTATCTAATGATCTAATGGTCAGTGGCAAAATGTTCCAGAAGTAGAAAGAGCAAATGCAAATCAGGTGCAAAGGCCCTGAGGTGAACCTCCACTGAGAGTGCATTTGAGGGGTAGGGAGGAGACCAGGGGGCTGACCTGCACATAGAGTTCTGTCCATGAAAATCCAGTGAGCATGAACATCTTGTAGTCAGGAATGCCAATCATCTTTGGAAGCCAGAGTACTATTTTGTGACAGTAGACAAAAGGCAGCTGTATTTTTAAGCCAAGTCTCTGTTGCTCTTAAAAACCCTGCCACTTTTTCCACAGATTTGACAGCGCACGCGCGCACACACACACACACACACACACACACACACACACACATCTATACAGAGAGAGAGAGAGAGAGAGAGAGAGAGAAAATTCGAAGCAGATGCAAATACACTGATGGGGACGGGGGCAGGACTAAAGAAATAACGGGCTGTTGGCCTCCCTGGTGGCACAGTGGGTTAAGTCACAGCACCATGAAGCTATCTAGGGCCACTACAGCAAGAGTTTGATCCCCAGCCAGGGAGCTTCCTACATGGCATGGCAGACCTCTCCTGCCTTGCCCACTGCTCCCCTCAGCAGTGTAGTTCAGTGGATCCACCTGTTCTGCTCCTCACTCTGTCTCTGTTGAATCCCCTCACCACACACACACACACACACACACACACACACACACACACACACACACACCTCTGGCCTTGCATGCAGCCAGATGCACACAGCTTGCATGCATAAGTAAATAAATAAATGTGTAAATAAATAAATAAATGCGTAAATAAATAAATCTTTAAAAAAAAAAAGAAAGAATGGACTGAGTTCTCACCCAAAATCAGGCTTAGCAGAACTGTCCTCTCAGGAAGGCTACAGAGTGAGTTCTGCTCTCCAAATCAAGTCTCAGCCAGCTTTGTTACTACCATCTTAATTAGCCACTTGGGTTCCTTATACTTATGGTCTTTGGGCTACTTACAAAAGGTATGATCTGTTGTATATGTCCCCTGCGTCACTCCAGGAAATGCCCACGTTTCCCAAGGCAGCGAGCACACAATACAGTTGTGTTTTTGTGGCATCTTTCAAATCCAACAACCTGTGAGACTCAGGTCTTCAGATCCCAGGCTCACCCATGGAGCAGGTGTGAGTTGCAAAGGAATGGTAGGTACATCAGGGAGTAATCCAGGGGATGACCGATGACTGTTTGCTGAGCCATCTGTTTCTTCCCAGGTGGATCATCTCTGGGGCTCTTAGCAGGATGAAGCTCAGCTCATTCACAGCTATTGTAACCTTATGACGACAAACCTTCACTTCTCTTTTCCCTTCCCTTCCCTTCCCTTCTCTCCCCTAACTCATTTCTCCTCTTTCTAGCACCACTTCCCATATAAACATCTTATATTCTATTCATATTTCAGAGTCTACATTGAGGGAAACCGAACAGGCACTGCTTAAGTGCTAATCAACATTTATTCTTTAGGGTTCAACTCAGAAAGCACCTCTTCTCAGCATTTTTCCTTTATCTCCTTACCCACTCCCAACCCCAACCCTTCCCACAATAGGTAGGTTTGAGTCAGGAGACTTTTCAACAGATTCTCAACATACACAAGATACTCAAAGTTGTTTATTAACAAATTAAAATTAAGTGTCTCTTCATGTTAATAAGCAAATGCAGAGCCTTCCCAGTGGTGCAACGGGTTAAGTCTCAGCACTATGAAGCTATCCGCAGCCACTGCAGCATGAGTTCAATCCCTGGCCAGGGAGCTTCCCACATGACGCAGCAGACATCTCCTATTTAGCCCACTGCTCCCCTCAGCAATGTATTTCGGTTGATCTTCCTGTTCTGCTCCCCATTCTGTCTTTGGTGAATCCTCTCACCCCCCACACTTCTGGCCTACACCCCAGCTCTTGTATGCATAAATAAATAAACAGGTCTTTAAAAAAAAAAAAAAAGCAAATGCACAGAAGAGACCTGAGACCAACCTGCATTCCCCCGAAGGCCACTTTCAGCAGCATCTCTTCAGCTTTAACCTGCCCTGGCCTTATCTTCTGATCATGTTTCCCCACCCCCTAGGAGGACATATTGATTAGTGCTCTCTGGGGACAGTTCTATTGACAATTTGTCTCTTCTCAGAAAAGCATAGCAAAAACAACCTTTCAGATTTAGTCCTGCCTCCATTGCTCAATAATAGCTATTTTTCCTGGAAATATCTGTTGGGGAGGAGATGTTAATTACCAATAGGGATCATTTCCCAAGCAACAGTGGACACATGGACCCAAGCACACAGTGGTAAGTGAACTGCAACATTTCAGAGCCAAGCCTTCTGTTTTAGCATTTGGCCCTGTCGGTGATAAAGAGTTTTCCTTTCTTTTGGGGACTGGCAAAGTGGCCTCCCCAAGTTTAAAGTATCCGAACAAAACAGCAGTAAGTCATATCTCAACAATTCAAAGAACAAAAGTACTTAAAATAGATCTTTATTGGTCTGAACTTGAAGTTATTTCACCTGCAAATAAGTCAGATTAATTTCTTGGCCTAAACCCAAAGTAAATGGAATTGTGTTCATTGCATTTTAAGGTAAATGTGTCTCTTGTAAATCTGCACTAGCTCAGTGGTAGCTAAGTGCTGATAAGCCATTCAGGTATTCATTAGTCATTTCCAGAACGCATCTCTCCCAGGAAGGTCATTTACTGAGCACTGCAAGCATCTTTCCAGGGAACTATAGTCATATGGAAAGAAACCAGAACAAGATAAAAATATTTCACAATTAAAATTTGAAGTATAGCTTTAGGGATCTTTGGGCAAAGAATGATACCTGATAGGCATATTGCTCAAGGCCATTGGGGAATGCACTACTAGGGCTCTGTTGAAGAGGAGGACCTCTAGGTGAGGGACAGAACTGGAAAAGTTATTTGCCAAATCTTCTCAATGAGTAGTGCCTCTAGCCTGAGCTTCCCACATAAATGAACATTGAGATCCAGCCAACAGGAACTCAAGTGTGCTAAGGTTTGCTTGTTTTCCATGGCACAAGTATCCATGAAATGAGACACCAGTGTTGCGAGCCACTCAGCTCATGCATGCCCTTTCCTTTAGCTTCATAATGCTGCTCCAGACAAATCTCAATAGTGGAGTTGATAAATGAGCTCCAGCTCTGGTGAGTGTACACATCTAACCATGGTCACAAAAGTTGGAAACAATGGTCCAAAGACAGGAGGGAGAGGCAATGTAAAAGAGAGGAATGAGAATATATCATCTGTCCCCATTGTATGAAGTAGGATTCAGGCAAAAGCTGGAGACTGTTGTAAATGAGAATCCCAGGCAGGTGCTCAGAGAACAGCTGTGTCAAACACAAAGAAAGCTCATATTAAAGCCTCTGTGTTTACTGTACAATTATATTTACCTTTTAATGTCTTATGGGTATTATTCACGTGCTCCATTATTATCCAATGAATGATTCTTCATCGTGTCCCTCCTAAACATCAATAAACTCTTTTAGAACTAGGGAAACTGGCACAGTTACTAGGTCGATTTCTGAAAAGATTTTGCCCTGACAATTTATAAACTTCTAGGTAAATGAGGTGAGGATGGTTCTTTCCAACCTGATTGAAAGTCTCATTTTAGTCAATAAAGCACTTAACAGAGTTCAAGTTTTGTATGACAGAGGAAGAGATGGAGCAAAGCAGTAGCAGAGTATCTTCCTCTGACAAAATACCTAACTGACTAACTCCCACCCCTTAAAATAACCACCAGGGAACACCCCTTTTACTTAACAAGGGAATTTTACAAGCTTACAATTATGACAAGTTTTTTGGAAGTCATGTTGCAACTAATCTCTAACATACTACAAACTGGGTTTTGGTATGACATAAAAAATGAATACCTACAATTATCTGGAAAGAGTATTAAAATCCCCCTTTATTTCACAACAACAATTTATGTATGGACAGCTTTTCCTCACATAAGTAATAACAGTAACATTACTCAACAGATTGGATGCAGAAGCAGATATAATAATTCAGTCTTTATTAAGCCAGATGCTAAGGAAATCTGCAAAAAAAAAAAAAAAAATGCTAGTCTGCTCCTTAAGTGCTTTGTTTAGGAAAATAGTTATTTTTATTAAACAATATGTTATTCAAGTTAACATTTATGGATCAGTTTATTGTTATTTTAAGAAAAATCAATTAATAAATAAATATGTTACCAAGATCTGTCAGTTCCAATCACAGAAAAGTCAAGATCTTGAAGGAATCTTTGAAGATTCCGGGAGAGTTTCCACACCAATCTGTTAGTAAGGTCTGAGCCTAATCCCTCACCTGAAAGCTCTGCCATGGGCTCTGCCAAGTCTGTGCATTGGGGAAAAGGCTTAGATTAATAACACTTCTCCAAATCAGTCCTTCTTTTAAGGAAGGGATTTCAATGGTACATGATTGCATCAGCAAGGGGCAGGCATATGTCAGGTTCCAAGGACTTCCTTACTCATATAGCATATATAGCTAAGCACCACCTGGAAGAGCAGACACAGAGTCAACAAGCAGCCCAATCCTGCTGTGCAAGAACTTATGAAGAAATAAAATCATGGGGCCTCCCTGGTGGCACAGCAGTTAAGTGCTGCGCTGTGGAGCTGTTGGCAGCGACAATGCGAGTTCGACGCCCGGCTGGGGAGATTCCCACATGGTGTGGCAGACCTCTCCTGCCTCGCCTGCTGTTCCCCTCAGCAGTGTATTTCTGTCACCCTGACTGTTTTGCTCCCCACTTTGTCTCTGGTGAACCCTCTCGCTGCCCCATGCCTCTGGCCTGTACCCCAGCTTATATGCATAAATAAATCTTAAAAAAAAAAAAGAAAGAAAGAAAATCATGGCAGGATTTTCCTCTTAGATGCTTTCTGCAGCTGTTTGGATTCCTTGAGATCGGTGGGTTGGAGCTGGAGGATGTGCTGGCAGGGTTCCCCCACATCTCACTGTCTGATCCTGGAGGGAGGAGTGCCCCATCTATTTGCCCATCTACAAAGACTAGAGTGATACTGCCATTGACTCCTCCACTGATTCTCAAATATTAAAAGATGAGGGCTCTCAGTCCACTTGCCAGCTCTGAGACCTGTTGGTGCTGCATCCTGGAGAAAGAGAAAATCGCCTGTGTTTTGGTTTCTATAGCTAATGTGCATAAAGAGCAGAGGTCCTTATGAAGTCCACAATTGCAGAAAAGATGTTCAAACTTAGAAATTCCAGAGCAATTAATAGTTACAACCCAAAAATGCAATATTCTTGACAATGGTTGTCAAAGTAGATCTGATACAGAGCAGCAAGGGGCACTAAAACTGGCCAAGGACACTGCCCAAATAATTTGCAGGTCACCTACTGAATTTTTTACCTTTGTGCATAATTGCAAGACTACTTAGATTCAGAGAACAACAATAATGGGATTTATTTAACAAATCAAGGAAAAACAAAGAGTTACTGAAACCCCAAAAATGGCTGTTTGCCTCACCTGAAGTAATGTCCAGTGTTTTAAAGTCCTAAACACAAACACGCCCACGATGGCGTCTTTCCACCATGGAGGACCTGAAGGACATGACAGCCAGACCACAGGCCAGGATCCAACTCACGAAGACAGAGAAGACATAGCAGGAGATGCTCCCCAGAGCTGTCAAGATGCCCCAGCACAGAACTGGAAAAGCGACACTCAAAGTAACAGCTGCAGCAGCCGAGTGACCCAGCAAATGGCCACACTCACACAGCTCAGGTCAGCGCCCAGCTCCACGTATTCACCTTCCCTGCCAGGCTGTAACAGCAGCAAACCCAGGAACAGTTTCAGTTGCTCAGCTACTTGCAAATCCTCTGAACTTTTCCTCTCTGAAGTTGGCTGCTAGAAGACTCTCCACATTCTTCACAGGCCCAAAACAGCCTACAGAAAGATTGGCATGGTGGGGGCCAAAATTGCTGACCCCGGAATCCCTGAAGATCTAAAAAAATGCTGAATGCTGAATCCTGAACTCTGAATGCTGGGGCCTGCTTCTGCAGTCCCTTATATTTCTTATCAGCATCTCCACCCCTACCAATATTTTGTTAGCATTTTCCCTGGGGCTAACTATCCTCACAGCACACCCCTCCAGGGGACACCACCTGTAACAGTCTTTGGCTTCAGCCACATGTTACAGGTCCATTTTGCCAAGACCAAGGGTCCTATTCCTCAAACTTTGGCCACTCCAAGCAGCTCCTTCCTTAGGCACTCCCACTCAGAACTCTCCCCTGAATATTAGTTCAAAACGACTATTCTGAGTAGAAGAGAATACCCACCTTCTCTTATGATCCTTGAGGACAAAATGCCATTTATTTTGCTTCAGAAAATAAATAACAACTACAGAGCACTTTGTTGCTTTCATTCTCAACCTAAGTCTACATACTATATATATATTATACATATATGCTATATAAGACTATACAATGGTTTCATGTTTATAAAGTACTTAAATTGTATAAAAATGATAGATGACCTGCTGATTTCAAAGGAAAACAGCAAAACTTTAAAAAGCTCTATCTATTTCTCATGAGAAGACAGGAGCTTATTTGTCAACTTTTATCTTCTGGGATTATCATAATGTATCACCTATACCATTTTTAGAATATGCATTTATTTATTAGGTCAAAGTATCTTCCAAGTAATGGGTTGAAGAATTTGAAAAAATACTTCAAAATGTGAATCATGGGAAATATGACAGAAGTCACACGTAATAAATACACAGTGATTTATATGCAGTAGCTATTTTTTTCCTTAATGCATCCACTTTTTACAGATGAGTTTTTTTTAAAAAAACAAGATTTATTTATTTATACATATAAGCTGGGGTACAGACCAGAGGCGTGGGGCAGCGAGAGGGTTCACCAGAGACAGAGCGGGGAGCAGAACAGGCAGATCAGAAATACACTGCTGAGGGGGGCAGCGGGCGAGGCAGGAGAGGTCTGCAGCGCCGTGTGGGATTCTCCCCGGCCGGGCGTCGAACTCACATTGCGAGCTGCCGACAGCTCCACAGCGCAGTGCTCAACCGCTGCGCCACTAGGGAGGCCCCAGATGAGTTTTTTAAAAGAGATTCAATAATTTGTCCAAATCCATGGTTAATTTTTCTAAGAATCAAGAAGAGCATTGGAAGTTATCCCCACTGCTAGTCCCCCAGTAGGTAGTTCATAAAAATCAGTTGTGTCCCCTTTTCTCTGCCTTCAGATCCTGGTCATATTGCATTACATTTCCATTTTTTCCCTTTGGTCCTTGGTTGTCACATAGAATTCAGTGTTGACGATGAAGTAGACCAGCTGACTCAGAAGAAAGAAGATGAACGTTCCTAACTTCAGGTGAGTATAGTTAGTGAATAAATTCCAGTTCCTGAGGATTGTGCTTAAAGGGATACACCTGCCAACAAGTTGGTTAAGGAGAGATCTATTTCTATGCCGGGAACTGCCATAAATCAAAAAATAAAAGATAAAAGCATTTAAAAGCAACAATGCAGGCAACCTTTTTTTAGTAATTGAGCCTAGTTTTAGAAAACAAGAAATGTCTGTGTCAGTCTTGTCTTTCAAACATTACTCTCTGTTTGGTTAAGCTATACAAACACCAGGACTCTGATGTAAGGAAGACTTTTCTTTTTGTACGTTGTCTATAAATGTCTTTAATCTTTTCACTTAGGAATTTATTGGTTGCCTTCATGAGTACATTCAGCAAAACTCTGAAATGGTTTTCCCTCTGAAAAGAAATATAGCAGGGAGGAGGCCAAGAAGGGTTAGTGAGATTCAAACCAGAAAACCAACCTCCACTCCCCATCCCCCCAAAGAAAATTACTTTCCTGGCACAAGCAAGTAGCTGAGCGTCCAACTGACCTTTAGTCAGCTTAACTGTGGACCCAGGTAAATGTGCCTTGGGTCAGGTGAGAGCAAAGACTACAGTGGCTTTTACCAGTTGCACATGAAGGTGCTTAGGGTTTCAACAGCAGCAACAAACCAAACAAGCCCACAATCCACAGTTCAGCCACACAGTTGTTTTCTGACCACTTGCTCTGATTCTCTTTCTTTTTGCCTTTCTAAAATGCCTTAGTCGAGGACACAGAACAGCCTGGCGACTCCACCATAGACTGAGTTTCAGCCAACTCTCCTTCATGGGCTAATGAGAACTACCAAGAAGTGCTTTGTGAATTGGTTGAGAGACAGAGAAGCAGAGGCTGCTATGAGTTTCATTTCTGGTTCCTTTCTTCCTCCTCCTCCTGTAGGTACTTTTTCCTATATCTGCGATTCCAGCTCCTTAGAAAGATTTCCTAAGGAATGTCTACAGAAAGCAGTTGGATCTGTGATTGTTTTGCTTCATTGTTTTAACAAGAAGGGTGGAAATTAATGCTGAGGCATAGGTGGAAGATAACTCTCTGAGATATAAACCAAAGGACTTGTAGAAAGTAGGTGTATTAATCTGCTAGGGCTGATATAACAAGTACCACAAACTGGAGGTCTGAAACAATAGAAATGTAATGATTTACAGCTTTAAAGGCTAAAATCAAAGTGTGGGCAGGGTTGATTCCTTCAGAGGACCCCAAGGGAACAATGTGCTCCATGCCACCCTCCTGTCTTCTGGTGGTTTGGTGGCAATCCCTGACTTGTAGTCACACCATACTGACCTCTGCCTTCATGTACACACTTCATATCCCTAAGTGTTGTCATGTTCGAATAGGAGTACATGCTCCTCCAGTATAACCTCACCTGAATTAATTACATCTGAAACCACCCACTTCCCAGTAATGTCATATTCTGAGGTAGGGGGATTAGGGCTTCAAAATATGAATTTTGGGGGGAATGCAATTGGATCCTTCAACCCATAAATTTGAGTGTTGGTATATTGATGTGAACATAGCAACTGAAGCTGCCTTATTAGATAATCAAAGTTAGGCATAACTTGAGTACATATTATGTGCATATTGATGGGCAGTGTATTGGGAGGGGAGAGGGATGATCAGTTGTCCTGATTTTCCTGAGCCTGAGAGAGTTCCTAGACAAACAGGATTACTTGCTTACGCTGGTAAGGAAACATGCTTATAATTTAAAAAATTATAAAAATCATCAATTCATATTCACAATCCTACTGTTAAGCCTAAGCCCGTCATTGGAGGAAGATTCATAGATTCATAGGAGTTAGAGGCATCTTGATCATTTTGGAAAGGTTTGAAAGGGGGAGTGTAGGGACAGGAAAACACGAGGGAGCAGGTTTGCTATGGAGCTGCACAGACCTGTCAAAAGGGAGGGAGTTCTGGAACCCTCGGTGGCTTTTAGGCTTTTAATGGTCTCTTGTAGAGAGGCAACCAGGTACAGGGCAGGCAAATGGGCCGGGGGTGGAGGGCAGGGGAGGAGGCTGGCAGGCCTCCCAGCTCCTGGTGAATCTTCACTCTCAGGCTCTCTGGTGTTCTCTTGTTGTCTCTCTGCTACACCCCGAACGGTCCTCTGCTCCACACTCTATTCTCCGCGGCTGCTGCTTCTCCTTCTTCTTCTCTGCTTATAAGCCCAGTCTCTGGCTCAGGTGTGCCCACTCACGCAGGCCCACACCCGACACCAGGTGTCTGCCATCAGGCATGAGCATAGGCCTGCAGAGTCTACCCTTGATGGGAGGGTGGAAAAATCTGATGATACTTTTGTTTACCCTATAGGAAAGTACACGTCAGTGATAGGTCCTCACACAGAACATGTGTGTGTCCTGGCTTCACCTGCATTCCTGACCTTAATAAGATTCTCACAGACACCAGAGAGAAGAAATATTCTTCATAAGGAAACTTAAGAATGACAGTTTTTTTTAAGAGTCATAAAAATGACTTAAAGAGTTAAAGATTTATGGAGTGATATAAAAACTATCTAGAAAATATACAGGCAAGTATGTAAAGATTTAGATAAATTTGAAGAGCTATTAAAGTTGTGTATCAAGTTCAAGAATTATACAGGATTTATAAGAGTTATATGTAAACGCTCTTACAGTTACATAGAAAAAATGTTTCCAGTTATACAGAGAGGGACATAGAAACAAATACGGGGAGATTTAGAAAATTATATTGAATTTTTTATAAATTCTACATAGAAAGAGTCATAAAAAAGAAACTGTAGGGATAAGGGTAGCTTAGAAGCTAAAGGGATTTGCAGGGAGTAATTATGTAAGAATTTATAAATGTTGAATAGATTGAATACATGAATGACAGAGGGATGAATGAGAGAGTGAATATATACAAAACACTGGGTCTAATTTACCTAGGTCCTAAACAGGTAGGTTGTACTCTGGAGGCTGAAAACCTGGGTTGGATTCTTGTACTGTGGTCATCTGAGGCTCAGACCCCCTGGAATTCTCCAGAATTCCATACAGCAAGTGCTCTGACACTGGGTTCAGGAAAGGGGATCATTCACTGGTGCCATCCACCGCTGAACTAGAGCTGCTCCAGAGGGGTGTTTACTGTGACCTCTTCCTCTTCCGGGCTGTGTATTCGTGTGTGACTGGAAGCTTCCCCAAAGCTTAGTCCAAGACAAGGATTTGGGTGATAATTCAGAGACAATTCTAGGAGTTAGGAAGTGTGTCATATGGAGTATGACAGAAAAGAGGGAAAAAGCAAGAAAGAGATGCCCCTGAGATGGTTACTGCTGTGAATGAAAAGGCTCCATCTCCCTGGGAGCCCTTGGACAGCCCTAGAAGATATGCCTCAGATGTGTCCACCCGAGAATCCCTTCCCCACACATTTCTCCACTGTTAAAAGGGGGAACCCAGAGATGATGGGGCTTCTTGTCCAAAGCTTTGTTTAAAAAACTAGGGTCTGGGGATCCACAAACAATAATACTTAAGGGAAACAAGGCCCTCTTCTATTCCTGCAGCCCCGATTCAAAGTTTGCCACCTATGAGGAGGACGGTGCCCAACATCTCCATTCCCTCCTTGGTCCTCTCAGGCCCCTCGGTCCTTCTCCTCACCTGTGACCAGGAGAGCAGGCACCTCAGTTCAGGGCTGACATCTCACAGGTTGAGCCTCTCAGCTGAAGCCCTTCCTTGTGTGCAACCAGCCAGCTCTTCTCACTGACACTCCCATCCTGTGTGCCTCCTGTCTGGCCCTGCTGGATTGAGGCCTCTGCCAAAGCTGCCTCCTCTGCCTCCTTCTCTGAGAAACCTTACTGACTTCCTAGACTCCCATTCTCCCATTAAGCCTTCTATGATCCTCCATTGTCCCTCACAAACACACACCACATGCTACATCACACACCACTGCCACACAGCCTGTGCATACACACCACCCACCAAACACACACACATTATACAACACACATACCTCACACCTCCATATACATGTGGCACACATAGATATAACATATCACACACACACACACACACACATCTACCAAACATGCATATCACATACCATACACCACTGCCATCACCACTGCCATCACAACCTGCGCACACATATACCTTGCTATTGGGTTGTCGGAAAAGCCATGTTGTATTATTTTCCTATGTTTTTCAAGCAAAAATGTGTCATGACTTTGCCAACAGCACAATATATACACCTACATATCATACAGCACACACATACTACACATGAGTGCCCATCACACACCACAAAGCATAGACACATACATACCACACACAATACATACATACCAGATATGCACTATACATGCTTACCGCACACGGCACATTGTAACACACATATTGCCCACAATACATACATATCACACATGCCACCATCATGACCTGTGCACACATGTATCTTAGACATGCCACACACACATATACCACATGAAACATACACACAGAGCACACACAGACCATACACACGTGCCCAGCTCCCCCTAGCTTTCTCCTGGTTTCTCAGTGTTTCAGTTACAGCTACCTTGATTGGTGGTGACCGTGTCTGAACTTATGTTATAGTTATTTCTATTCCCTCCTAACTTTTTCTCACTTGGGCTTTTATTTTTTTGTTCCCTACAAATAAATCACTGTCATGAGCACAGTAGCTTCAATGATCACTAGGTGAACGCAATTGAATATGATAAATTGAAGCTAATTTTACAGAGTGAGTGGGCCTCCCTGGTGGCGTAGGGGTTAAGTCCCAGTGCTATCACCTCTGTGGCCTGAGTTCAATCCCCAGCCGGGGAGCTAACCCACATGGCAGAGCAGACCTCTCCTGTCTCACCCTCTGCTCCCCTCAGCAGTGTATTTCAGTAAATCTGCCTGTTCTGCTCCCCATTCTGTCTCTGGTGAATGCTCTCACACCCTGCACCCTGGCCTACACCCCAGTTCTTCTATGCATAACTAAATAAATAAATCTTAAAAAAACAATTAACAGGGCCTCCCTGGTGGCGCAGCGGTTAAGCACTGGGCTGTGGAGCTGTCGGCAGCAGCAACGTGAGTTCGACGCCCGGCCAGGGAGATTCCCACATGGCTGGGCAGACCTCTCCTGCCTTGCCTGCTGCTCCCCTCAGCAGTGTATTTCCATCGATCTGCCTGTTCTGCTCCCCATTCTGTCTCTGGTAAACCCTCTTGCCGCCCTAAGCCTCTGGCCTGTACCCCAGCTTGTATGCAAAAATAAATAAATCTTTAAAAAAAACCAATTAACAGAGTGGAGGACATAAAATGAATAAATGCACAGGAGTGAGGAGGCCACTGGTCATTAGGGAAGGTGAGTCGGGTAGTCTCTTAACTCCATGACGGCCAAGCCTGACTGGCTGGGTACCGACTCATACTTTTCCAACTTCAGATCTAACCTTACAGCAGGATGCACGATGACCAGGCAGAACAACATGATGTGTTGGGTCCAACAACTCACAGGTCTGCTGATGGCAGTGGTAGAGGACAGAGAGAGGCATTCAACCAAAAGGAGGGGAGCTGGAGTTGCCAAGAGTCTGACAAGCAGGCCGGAGCTTGAATTTCAGTCAGAAGGTCATGGGGAATGGCTCCAGGTCTTGGAGCTGAAGTGCAATATGATTGAGGTTGCACTTTAATAAGAGGCCATTAGAAATATTTATGTGGAAAAATCTTCACATTTTGCAAATAAGCCAGGTACGCATTGTCTGCCTCATTGGGAATTCCACACACAGCTTGATGTGCTCGCAAATTCACAATTCAGAATTAATTGGTTTTTAGGCCATGCATTTAGGTCAGATCACCCAGACACTCCATTTCATGTGGTGAAAAGAAATTAAGTCAATTTTCCCCCTGCCAGACCCCGGGCTCTCATCTCGCAGGCCTGGCGAGCCATCCCTCTGCATGCGCTAGAGGAAGACAACCTTTAAAGGCATTCTCATTATTTCTCAGGGAGATGTCATTAAGTACTGTAAACATGTCCTGAATGAGTCCATGTCACAAAGACTGCAAAGTGTTTATAGAATAAAAACCTATAAGCGCCAAAGTGAGATAAAACAGGGGAGGTAGAAAGAAAGAGGGAAAGAGAGAGTTTTTTTTTTTTTAAAGAAGAAGGAAATGTCTACTTGACCAACAAGTTGAGGGAAAGGTGTTGACCATGAGGTAAATTTGCCCCAGGGAGCTCTGACCACAGAGGAAAGCACAGCTGCAAACCACCTGGTCCCCGGACCCACGCTCCCCATTCAGGGGCTCCCCACAGACATCGCTGGCCAATCACACCCATCCTGCCCTCTGAATTCACACCTCATCTCTGAATTTTTGGCAAAAAAAGCAGCCCAATCAAATCTTCTAAAAATTACACTTTTTAAAAAAGATTTATTTATTTATGCATACAAGCTGGGGAACCTCTGAATTCACACTTCGCCTCCGAATTTTTGGCAAAAGAAGCAGCCCAATCAAATCTAAAAATTGCACTTTTTAAAAAAGATTTATTTATTTATGCATACAAAGCTGGGGTAAGGTCAGAGGTGTGGGGCGGCGAGAGGGTTCACCAGAGACAGTGGGGAACAGAACAGGCAGTTCGACGGAAATACACTGCTGAGGGGAGCAGCGGGTGAGGCAGAAGAGGTCTGCCGTGCCATGTGAGAAGCTCCCTATGCGGGCATCAAACTCACGTTGCTGCTGCTGCCAGCTCCACAGCACAGCGCTTAACCTCTGCACCACCAGGAAGGCCCCCTAAATTGCATTTTAAACTTACTGATGTTTTTCTTTGGAAGAGGTTCAGGAAGTTCCTCATTATGCTGCTGCACTACAACAAGCGAAATGATCACACGTCTAATTTGAACACTGTTTTATTTGTGATTTTACCCTGCATTGTTGTTTACAATCAAGTTAAGGAAAGATGCTTGGACGTTTGCATCAACTTTAACTCCCCAGAGCTGACACTGTGCTCACACAGGTCCAAGCAAGAGGTCTGGAATGCATGGTGTACATGGAATCGAAGAGGATCAGTCTGCTCATATCCAAGGAGGAATAGCTGCTCTGCCCTTAGCCATAGAAACTTTTCACCACCACCCCCGCCCTGGTGGAGGTAGTATGCCTGGGAATTGACATCTTCCACCCATCCAAGGCCAGTGGTTGGTGGTGATAAAGCATAGCCACCTTGTCTTGCATGGGGAAAACTCTTGGGTTATACATTATGCTCCAGAGTCCCCACAGGGCCAAGCTAAACTTCCTTCTGCCTGACTGGGAGATCATACCCGAGCTTGGCTTCCTCACTGTCCAGCTTCTCCCACCTCCTCATCATCTCTGGGAGTATTTTCTTTTCTTAATGCACTATTATTTGCACATGAATTTTCATGGACCAGAAGAACTGAAGATAGTAAATGGAAGCAGTACAAGACTCACCATTGTTTTTTCACTCTGAGTTGGGCCAGATTGTGCTGCGCTCCACTTGTCCTCTCTCTGCTCAGTCCATGCTCTGGGTAGGTATGATGGGCTGCAGAAGTGTCCACGCTTGGTGTGGATACACACTGTCTAGCCCACAAGCAATGAGCTAAATGGAGACTTAATGCCAGAAAGTCCTAGAAAAAAATGTTGTCATCTCACTAGCAGACTCGAAACCATTGCATATTACCTAAAATCTACAGTAGGAGGCATGAGAAGAAATAATAGGGCAACACCCATCTCTGAGAGGGATTTTTGAGGAATGTTGCATGTATTTAAAAATATTTGCTGAAGAAAATCACAAAAAAAAAATAAAACCATACCTCCACTCACTGACATGTTTTTTAGACTTCAATGCACACGTAAAGAAACTTAACTTAAAAAATAAAAGTAAATATTTCTGTCATCTGCTTTCATTTAATCATAAAAAAATGCTAACCACAAAGTTAGCAGTTGTGAGGCTATTAAGTGATTTACAAAGTAGTTTAGACTCATTTTTTTAGTGTATTTCACAGGTATAATAATTTGTTCTGTATTTAAATAAACAGGAAGAACTTTTTCATTGCATTAGGGTTAGTACCTTTGAATCAAGACCTGAGAGAACTCTTCCTTCTGCAAATGAGATCAGTGTTTTTCAAAACTAGCTTTGGTTGTGAAATTTACAAAGAGTGTGGGTGATCCGTCTTCAGGAGACCCAGCGTGACCAAACTCTTCATTCATTTTAAAACAGTTTAATGTCTGTCAGAGTCAACTGTTAAACAAGGCAGTTGAAAGAAATGGATAAAAGCATTATAGTCAAATTACAAAGGGACAAGAAGGTCATTGGCTTAAGTGCTCTGAAGTCTATGCAGGGAGGAGCCCATGTTTCAAGGAGGATCACTATAGAGTAAGTAAGCATTCCACGCATACTAGCATGGGAAAGACAGCATCTGCTTAGATTTATATTTACATTTATTGCATTAATTTTTTTAAATTGCAATTTTATTACTTCCAGAATATATTCACAGTATTTATTTAAATTTTCATTTCTTTCCTATTCTGGGCCTTTGCTCCATCTAGTCCACTACAATCCCTGATGACACTATTCCAGGCTTCTTGACCCCTGCAGTCTGTTCCAAGGTCCCCCTTACCCATCCTGAAGAGACTGCTGTCCCCTGTTGCACAGGTCACTGCCAGAGCATCAGACAAAACCCCACCTTTCTATCTGTGTTAGTCCCATGGTGCCCACCACAGGGCTGGTATCAGAATGGAAGACTGAAATTCTGAACTGATTCTCCCCCATATCTGAATAAGAGGGAACTGAAGGCTAGGGATATTGGTACAGCTGGAGGGGTCAAGAAGTCTTGAATAGGGTCATCAGGTATTGATGCTGAGACAACTGTCCTTCTCCAGACCATTGCTCTGATGCTGGATCACACATCATGAAGTAGCACATGGCACTCACCCAGATTCTTGGTTCATAAAACAGCAGTGCAATCATGATAACCCTATGTTCCCTGGTCAACACTTTACTCTTCCTCAGGGTTGACAGTTTCTTACTTCCATATGCAACACAGCATTTAGGGTAAGAGCTGAGATGTGTCACCTGGAGTCCCTTGTCTGAGGATTTCCAAAGGTGAATGACTTTTAGTTTTTTGGCAGGGGATCCACTTTCAGTGGATTCTGAAAGGAGTCACTATTAGTTTTCTATTGCTGCTGTAACAAATTACAACCAACTAAGTGACCAAAATGCAAATTTCTGATATTTCTGTAAGTTCGAGGTCTTTGGTCTCATCCAAAACTGGTAGAGCTGTTCTCTCTTATGGATATAGAGGGACATTTGCACAAGATAATATAATTTTTTCCCATCCCACTTTCTAGAAATGGCGACATCCTATCATAACCCTCTTCATATATCTTAAAGCCTACTCTTATTGGCTTTAAGTTGAGATGGGGTGGGGGGGGTGGTTAGTGCTGCCTCTGTGTCTGTCTTCTGTACTCCTGTCTTCTAAATCTTCCTTTTCTGCCCCTCTCTTCCACTTTTAAGGGACCTTGTGATTACATTGTCTCCCCATAAAGCTTTCTGAAAGAAAACAGACCAAAAAGCATGTCACAGAATGGCATGTGCACTTCAAGCATCTTCTATATGCCTGTCAGCTTAAATGTTGAGATACAATTACAGACAAAAGAAGTGTAGGGTGACTACATTCTTGATTTGCCCAAGGCAGCGGTTTCCTGGGACTCAGGATTTCTATTGCTAAAAATGGGTACTCCCAGGAAAACTGGGACCATTGGTGACTCTAGGTGCCATCTCTGTCATGAAGAACTGATAACCTAGTAAGAGACATGAACAAAACATAGTCAAGAAGACTTCATTACTTGATATAGATAGATAGATAGATAGATAGATAGATAGATGGATGGATGGATGGATGGATGGATGGATGGATGGATGGATAGATAGATAGATAGATAGATAGATAGATAGATAGATAGATAGATAGATAGATAGATATAAAAGGGAAAAGAAAAAAGTTGAAACAGAAGAATCAAGCAGTGACCCACCCTTCTCCATCAGCACCGCTCTTGGATAACACTGACTACACTCCATGTGCGTGCTAGATCTAGCTAAGCACTGCATTCATGATCTTGTTTAAGCCTCACAACCCCACAAAGTAAGGACTGTTATTGTCTGCAGTTTTCAGATCAGGGAATGGAGACAGAGAAATAACTTGCTCAACATCACAGAACCACACAATGTAGGTTATAGTCCTGAAACAGACCCGGAAATCATGAACAAGCAATTTATTAAGGAAATGCTCCCAAGAGAAATCTGTAAGGCAGGATGGAAGCAGGACACAAAAGCGACACAAGAAAGCAAGCCTGAGATCTCTGGAAAGTTTCATAGGGGACAGCTTCATCCTGATCCCTCAGGAGAACCCCAAGCTATAAGTCACGCCTCAGTTTCTCCCACACCTTTGGAAGTTAGATTTCTTTCTCCCACACCTTTAGTTAGCTAACTTCGGGTCGCTCTGGGAACATGTTAAACTCCAAAACAATTCTGGTTCTCTCTGCAAAGTGGCTCCCGCATAAGGACTGGGCACCACCAATAAGTCATGGGTGTGGGCTGTTAAAAGCAGAAACACCAGTGCTGGGAGAGGGGAGACAAAACCAGAGCAGGTGTCGAGGCGGGTCTGTCCACAGTGTCTGCCTCAGTCAGCAAGTGGTGAAGGGGAACGTGAAACCAACCTAACAAGTTGCAAAGTAAGGTTGGTAAACCCCATTCTGTCTGCTTTCACATTCTTCCAAATTTATTAAAAATCCAAGATTTGTGGTGTTTTTTCCCTCAGTTTTTTTTTTCTTTTGCAGGAATACTTCTTATTCATCAGGACTGGTTTAACACATAGACTAAACTCCAAGTGCACCTCTACTCAGAAACTCAGAATTGACAGTACCGCATGGTGCCAAACAGGTAATTTATGCTTGTTTCCTTCTGACACTTGACTTGCTAATAACAGAACGAATTAGCATGTCACCACTAAGATTATGAAGATTAAATGCAACTTTCTGAATCCCAATGATTTTTCAAATTGCTTTTAAAGGTGTCATAACTCACCTGAAAATTTCCACATGCACACGGGTTGTAATTATGCCAGTGCCTTTGTGTAAATGGGAAACTTGAAGGCACTATTGTGTCTGTTCAGAAATATTAAGAGTAGTAACTCCTAATTTCAAACATCACAAGGCCTTATTACTCACTGTAATGTGATGTTTCAGTATGACCTTGAGTCTTCACTATTTCACAGAACAGACCCTTTATGGGCTCCAGATGGAAAGTGTAAAGTTAATAACCCCTCGTAGATTAACACCCATATGTTTGCCACGCACAGCAGAGATGTACTTTGTTCATAGCATCATTCACTCAAATGAAATTAACATATAAATGAAAGTAGATTGTTGTTTCTGAATTTGGAGTTAAACATTTAAAAAAATACTTAGCACAGACATCAAATTGTCCAAAAGAAGAAACGGGTCATCCAAACGGTAAATTAGAATCATACACCTCTCTTGAAATGTGTATGTCCTTGCACCCGCATGTTTATTGCAGCACTGTTTACGATAGCAAAGGTATGGAAACAACCCAAATGCCCAAAAATAGATGACTGGATCAAGAAGATGTGGTACATATTCACAATGGAATACTATTCAGCATTCAAAAAAGACAAACACATGCAATTCGCAGCAACATGGATGGACCTAGAGGGGATCATGATCAGTGAAATAAGCCAGAAAGAAAGAGAAAAATCTCGAATGGTTTCACTTATAACAGGAATATAGGGGAGCCAAATAAGAAAGCAACATTCAGCAGGGAAGGAGGGGAGGGGGAGGGCTCAAAAGGGGGGAGGAGGGGAGCACGGAGGACTATGGTGATGGCTCCACGGGTGAACAGGTGGTGGTAACTTATGGGGAATACATAATAATGTAAAAGATACGAATAACAAAAAT